>JAVCKT010098445.1:0-10735 GCA_032273925.1 Rhynchotus rufescens
TACACCACATCGACCGCTCTGCCCTCATCTATCCAGCTAGATATTCCCTCATAGAAGGTGATCAGGTTAGTCAAGCATGATTTCTGTGAATATAGAGCACACAAGCACAGCCCTGCAAACCTCCTCAGAAAATAACAGTCCTACAGGTCCCAAAACCCAGAGATTTTTTGCCTTGCCTTTTTTGCCTTGCCTTTTTTTTTTTTTTTTTCTGGCAATCTCATAGCTCTACCTCTGAGCAGCTTTGCAGGAGATGAATGTTCAGCTGAGAACGAGAGCTGGGTTTACCATTTCTTATTTCAATCGAGCAACAACATGTTCCAACATGAGTAGCTCTGTGGAAGAAAGCTTTCAGTGGAAGGGCTTGCCTACCCTTCCACAGGTTAGTCAATAGGAGCTATAGGACCTTACTCCTTCCTCCCTGGTTTTTCCTTACAGATACAATTTTTGTGTTCTTGAGTGGACATTACTCCAGTCCCACAAGCAGGATGGAAAATGCTGTTCAATGCACAGCATTGAGCTTCTGTAGCTCAAAGCGAAAGGGCCTCACTCGTTCAGAGGAAAGAGGGCAATTTGAACAGGGGCAATGAGATGGGATTAACAGTTCTTACTAGGCACTGTGTGCCTGGTTTTGCCCCTCAGAGATGCACAGGAATGTGTCCATGTCTGCAACCTCTGAAGTGTGCCTGTAAATCATTAGACTATGTACTATGTCCTATGTGTTGTCTTAGTGAGACCTCATCAAGCACCATCACTATCAGTCCTCCACCTTCGAGTCAAAGCAGCTGCCAAGAAGCCCTATGTTTTTCCTACAAATTAAAAGGATCATGTCTGCTTACAGTTGAAGATGAAGGCATTGTTTTTGTTATTGCTATTCCTGTTTCTTTACCAGTTATAAAATTTATTATTCTTATAAAGTTAATTAATTATTCTTAGTTTTTCCTAATCTTGCCTCTTTTCTGGTAATATGACATTTTCTTCATTTCTAAAGACAATGAAAGAAAAAATAGGCAAATGCATATTTGTGGATTGGAAAAATTGTACTG
This sequence comes from Rhynchotus rufescens, assembly GCA_032273925.1. Classification (NCBI taxonomy): domain Eukaryota; kingdom Metazoa; phylum Chordata; class Aves; order Tinamiformes; family Tinamidae; genus Rhynchotus; species Rhynchotus rufescens. The sequence goes on from JAVCKT010098445.1 coordinate 1,044, forward strand.
GAGGTGCTGACAGCAGAATGTGCTGACAATATATAAGCATTCATAACATGTAAGTTCAAAGGTTAATTATCTACTTGGCCTAAATATTCTCTTACAGGCTCAGCCAAGGCTCAGAAAAGAGACGGTTATATAACATCTTGGTTAGACCTTTGTTCATTTAGTTCTGTAGAGTAATCAGCAAGACATATTTGCCTTTAAAAGGTCAGTTTATCTTTATTGTGCTGTGAATCACAGTTGTTTCTGAACTAATATAAAGCTTTCTGAAGATTTCTCAATGTTAAGATTTTTTCATAAGTCTAAGCCATTCTCTGGAGGGTCTGCAACCTTTGCTAATTAAGACACAGGTTTAAATTTCTCTGCAACTAGTGAGAGAGAATGTACAGAACAAATAACAGTGTTTCAACTATAGTAATAAGAGAACATTTAGGTATATACTATCCCTTTGCAAACTTCATTAAGTCTTTAATCCACTTTGGAAATAAATGAGGTACTCCAGACTGTTATGAAACATGGAGTCATTCCTCCTATGAGAGCAAAAAATAACCTATTTTTTTTATTAGTTCAAGACTATAAGTATTTATACAGTCATAGCAAGCAAACTTTTTGTGTAAAATCATCTTATAAGTAACTGCTCTTTCCAAATATAAGCGTGCAAAAACTAGAGTATAAATTGTAAAATACCTACAGCAGTAGAATAACTGCTATCTCCAACTAAAGAGGAGGTAGGGAGAAAAAATATATAAAACAGAATGCTTATAATTATGACATATGTAGTCTTTCTGAAATGACACACTATAAAATCAACTTCAAAGAGTCAGTCAGTTAAGTACCCAATTCTTTTGCACCTTTCATCTTGCAATGAAATGAAATATAATGTATAAATGATGATCACAGCAGAAATTTATATTGTGCCTTCAGCAATGGAACATACTGTGTGACTCACAGCTCTTTATTATGCACTACTGTTCCTGTGCAATTTTCTCATGAAGATTTCAAAACTCCCTCCAGATATTGATGATTAATCAAGAGGGATAACCCTCACACAGACATTATTACCTCTTATTTTCCCCTAGAACAATGCCTACCAGAAAGAGCGGTGACTAAATATTTATATCTGCATATGGGAGGCTTGCAGGGGTTACGAGGCTTTGCAATAAGGATTAAGGAATCCTTATCTCAGAGGTAAGTGGTGTTGGTAGGGAGATGCACAGACCTGGCAGCACAGCAGTTTGGCTCCAGATACCCTTTCCCAAGATGGGTTTTGGTCCTTGTGCAAGGCTATGCCAAGAGAACCGGCTGGAGATTTTCTGCCAAAAGGATTTGACAATGAAAAATAATCATAAAAAAATAAACTGCAAAACACGTTGATTTCTCTTAAATTCTCTGTTACTTGAAAATTAAAATGAAAAGTTTAATTGTAGGAAATTCTGCCCATAACTGGTATACTGTGATTTCTGATCGCCAAAATGTTTCATTTTGGACACTTCAGTAAAAATTGAACTGCATTTCACTAGCAGTCCTCTGATTTGTGAAAATCAGTGTAAGAGCTCCTATTTTCTGCTGCAAGCTAAATGTCTTCTAATCAAACAGACTGGGAGTATTTGCTCTGCGTTACTTCATATAATAAAATGATGCATTATGATTTCAAGAATATTTAAAACATTTTCACATTTTCATCCATATTGGAAAGAAAATAAACTTTTCAGGATTTCCAACAATTCAAAAATTTCAAATTTTCCCTGCATATTGAGCACACCTAACTTACTAATGCATTCACAGGAACTGAATCACTGCTCAGAACAGAGTAAAGCCTCCCTGCCCCAGGGTGCTGCCCTGCTCATTGACTCATAACTTCAAAACTAATTGCTCTCAAAGTCCATGTGGGAGTGTGAAATGGATTTAGCTTTGTGAGCTGAACTCTCCTCCATACATTTTCTTCCCAGATTAGCTGCAAAAAGGAATGAGTCCTGTTTTCTGAGTAAGACTCCAATGATTCTGATTCTTCATGAATATTCATATATAACTGTCACCTACTACAACTTAACATTTGTATTAAGGTTGTATTCTGCCTACCTGAAAGCCAGAGTTTAAACAGCACAAAGAGAAAATTAGCATTATAATTTATAGCTTATAACATACTACTTCTAAAGTTCAAAATGCTGCAGCTTCACATACCCCCAAAAAAGCCCTTGAAATTATCTGTAACATAGGCAAACACAGATTTCTTTAAATCGAGCTATAAGTACTTACTTGGAATTTGACCAGAACTAGTTGTATTTCATACTTCTTTTAACATAGCTGAAAGTAGAGTTAATTAAGACCATATATCAAAGTACACATTATATCAATACTTGCAATAAGAGTTAAGTGAATTCTAATTGCACCAATTTGTCCCTTGAAATCGAGTTTCCAAAGGTTCATCAGCTTCAGTGTTTCTTTTTCTGTGTACTTCTGAAGAGCTATTTACAGTCTAAAGCAGAAGTGGGAAATTCTCTAGAAACACCGTTTTCAGTGAGGCCTAACATCGTTAATTTTTCTTTTGGAGTTCATGGATTTGAATCTTTTTGCATTCAGTTCTTCAACAAAAAAACATTCAAATCTCTTTTTTTTTTTCCACTAAATCCTGTCTGACATTTTTCACTCATTAATATATTTCTGCTCGAAATGATAGTCTTTAATCTGTGTGGTTTCTTCCAATATCCTGCCGTTTTTTTTGGTACTGCTGTATTACAAGGGATGATATTTCCCCAGGCTGGAGCTCTCAGTGGTCAAAACTTTCTTATTAGAGGTTAATTCTAACATTTCTGTTTTCTATGCTTCCTGATTCCCATGGAAATGAATCAGTTGTACCTCTGTGGATTAGGATGCTAGCATTAGAAGCTACTTCCAAGCTATGGCAAGCTCCCATCAGCAACAGGCACAACATGAAATCTCCTTTGTAAACATGAGACACTGGAAGCCGATGTTAGATGTATTATTTGGTCTCCTGTGTTTCCTTCGGTTGTTCTTCTAAGATGTATGCTTACATATTATGATATAGAAGGCTAAAATAAAGACAGTTCAAGGTTAAATCATGAGATGGGTTTGATTTTCTGTCATATTTGATATTAATATATTAAAAATCCACTGAAATTCACTGTTATGTAGACACAAACACTGAATTCAAGTTTTAAAGTTGAATCAGAGACTTTTTAGCATGGACATAAAACATATTTGAGCCTGGTTTAAGTTATACAAACAAAGATAGTTCATATAGACAGCAGGCAGGAAGCAAAAGAAACAGCTGTAAATACCGTTTCAAGGGGAAATTGGAGATTTTGGGTGTAATGTTCATTTGATTTCAACATCACCCAACTGCCCATACCAAAAGGAGCAAAAGAAGTAATTAATCTCTTTTTTTTCCCCTTGGGAGAACTATCTCTGATCTCTGTATCAAAGATCTTTCCCAGCAATACAAGACTGGAGATTTCTGTGCCGTTGTGTCTTCGATTGAGCCTCTGATATCTGTCTTTATGTTCTGTCAATTTGACAGCCTCAAAGAAAGCAATTGATCACCAAGCTATGATCCTTAAAACTTGATTTTGAGAGAACTGCCTTTTTTAAAGATCTACTAAGCAAGAACTCTAGAGACATTTTCTGTAGGTGTTGCCAAATTATGTCCAAAGTGGTAGAAATGTCCTGTGAGCATGATATGATCAAAATAGCTTGCTAAACCCAAGTAGTGCCATAAAATAACATAAAATGGAGAAATGACACTATTAAGAATTAATATTTTGCCAACTAGAAAGTCCAGTTTGTAGAGAGCATTAATAAACTGCCTTGTTTGCCTTCAATTTCTTTTTCAATGCTCAAGCAATCATAGATCGTATAAGACTGATCAAATCACAATATACCTACGCAAGTACGAATGCGGAAATTCTGCATTTAAATATCAAAGTTCAAAAGAGAAAGTAACTCTCTTCTAGAAATAAAAGCAGCTGGGATGATGTCTGGGAGAATAGTGTTTTTCCATGGCAACCTTGAAAGGCTGCTGCATTCACAGAATGTCAATTCCCACTATGCTACTATTAATCAGAGTAGAAACTCTAGTGCGTGGGAGATTGGACGATGAGGTAAACATCACCGATTCCATTTAAAAAATAATAAAGATTACTCCTAAATGTTCTTCATACATATAAGACTGCAGATATGCAAAAGATTATTGACCCTTCTAACATGACAAGGCTTACTAATTTTAGCAAAACTCCATTTAGGTGCAGGAAAACAGATGAAATTTGCTTGAGACCAAACTTGAACATTAGAGAAAACTTGTCTTCTGCAAGCCTGTGACCTTTATTCATATAAGTAAGATCTTATCAATTTAAAGAAATGGGATTTTTTAGTAGTGCTCATACCTCTTTTAAAAGGTATGTGCCCTCCAATTCATTTTCAAGACTTTGCTGCTAAATATTTAACTGACAAGGATATTTGCAGAGGGACGTATCTGAACTGTGCTCAACCCTTGCAGACAGAAACCGAAAAGGTAGTTTGAAAGTCAATAGGGACTGTTTGCCTGCTGCCAGCTGTGACAGCTACCCTGGCTCATCCCCTGCCTTTTTCACTTGAATAGTTCATCCTTTTTCCCTTCTAAATGACTACCAGATTCCCCAAACCTCCTGCTCTTTGCCCTGACAGATATTCAGGATAATTGTGTCTGCATACCACGTTAGAGCTTCTGCAACCAATTTGATGAATAGAAATCTTTGCGAATATCTCCCTGGGTCTAACACCTGGGATGTAGTGAATGCTTCAGGTGGAAGCTGTCAGGAGCAGGATCAAGGGCTGATCCTCTCCAGAGGCTCAACAAGTAGAAAGGACACTTGCAAAAAAGAAGCCTGGAGAAGGCAGTGCCTTTGCCGAGTTGCATGTTTCCTTGATCTTTTACCTCATTGTGCAGTTACTCTGCACAGAAGGTCAGCTGGCTGGTTACAGCAGGATGTCTCTCAGGATCAGAAAGGGACAATCTGGCTACCCTGGCACATCAGGATATGCACAGTGACCATGCACCCCGAGGACTCCTCTCCTCTATAGAAAGACAATAAATTTTTTTTTTTTTCCTTTTTGGGAACCCCAGGAAACACCAGAAGACCCTCTCCTAATCAGCTGTCCACTCGTTTCTGCAGCTTTTCTGTCATGCACACAGTCCTCAGTTAAAGGTCAGAGGGATCCCCAAAAGAAACATATTTTGGAATTAACTACAGAGATAACTACCCCAGGCTCTATATCACTACAATAGTACAAGTCAATCTTTCTGATTTTTTTTTTTTTTTAATCCCAAGCAAAGGGATAGTCAACCCTAACAGTATGACTTAGGGACAGCTGGGTCAGGGATAAAGCTTTTCAATACGTATAAATAAGATCTGCTAGGCCTGTTGCAAGGGAACAGAAGGAGAAAATAGGTGGGAGGATAAAACTAGCAAGATCTGAATCACCTCATCTAAATGAGAAAGATGTTTTTATTTGGCAAGCAAATATTTTAGCAAGCAATCTTCTATTCACAGAAGAGAAGAGAGAGCTTTCCCTAATCCTCCACAAGCAGAGGACAGACACACCACCTCGGTATCTGTTGTCTCCTCACATTAAAGCTGAGATTATTGTGAAATGACCAGCATGCACACACAGTTTATGGACATCAACAGTCTGAACACTTACAATCCAGAAATCCTGCCAGTTCTATTCTTCAGCTTCATCTGTGCAATCACATACGCTTATGAAGACCCAGGTAGATCCAGATAACTCAAACAAAAATAAGCTGAAACTGAGTCCAGTCTGACTAAACGACACTCTTGTACCCTTTTCTGTAAAGTATTTCAGATGGAGATAGCTCTTATTTTCTTATGTTCTGAGTGAAAAAAATAAGTGAGACTAATTTTAGAAGCTCACTGTATCTAGCATTCCTAACAAGACACAGAGAGGTGGGGTTTTTTTTTTGAAAAACAAATCATTTATAATGGAATGCTTTTGTAAGGTAACTTTCAAGTGAATGTGCAGTTAAAGAGTAGCAATTCCATGCACTGAAACATCCTGTCCATTCTGAACAGTGTATTTACGGCATATTTCAAATAGAGAAAGATTTTATGACAGGGGGTTTTGCCCTCTAGTGGAAGATGAAGCAAAATACAATATATGCCTGCCTTTAGAATAATGTGATTTTTTCCTAAATATACTCTTGTATGGTTCATTGAGATGAAGCTTTGGTTACTTTGATCTACATAAATTTGACTAATATATACAGAGAGGTTGACCATCTTGACACTGACCATATGTGTAATTGGTGACCAGAGGGACAGCAGGCAAGTCGCAGCACACTTATTCTGTGGAGTAAGCAGTAGGGAGGAGCAAACTCTAGGGATTTTGCAGAGATGATGGCCCAACTTTAGTAGAGGTTAGACATATATTTCCAAGATGCCAGACCTCATTATTTAGGTCGTTTACAAAGCAGGTCTAACAGTTTTAGGTTGGAACACCTGATGCTTTTTTTACTGCATTTTGTTTTCTGTTACTTCAACTATTAATGTTAATAACCTATATTTAAAAAAATAAATAACTAAAACTGTATTTCAGCAATACAGAAGACAGGGTTATAAAAGAAAAAATACCCAAATATTGACCAGGATTTTTAGCAACATATATTTAACTCAAATGATAAATATTGACCACGTGAATATGGCCAAAATGAATCTTCCTCTGATTATGAAAGAGTGATAATACAATAGACCAATATAAAAACATTTGAAATTTATGACGTGAATATTTACTTCTTCAGTAAATAAAACTCTATTTCTATTAAAAGAGTATATTGCTGTTACCTGGTGATTCTGTTTCTCAAAATAACGGGCTACTCCTACCTGCAAGGTGATAATAATTTAGAAATATAATGTATTTTATTAAAGGTATTTACTCGCACAACAAGAGATGCTTAAAAATCTTACATATAACTGAGATAACTGAGTTGTCTCATTTTGTTTCAGTTATTCTTATTTTCTGAGATTGTAAAATTATTGTAAATGATTAAATAATTACAATTATTTTAAAGAGTAAGAAACAATTAATGTCAAAATGAATAATCCTCAAAGCTTAAGAATCCTCAAAAAGATATATTCTTCTCAAAATTATGATAAATTTTACCAATCCTGGTTTAGAAAATCTAATTATCTAAAGTTTTATACTAATCATGGTTAACTTCCCTTGGTAACTAATCATTTTACTAATCATGGTTAACTTAACATAAATTCCCTTGGGTTTAAGCTAAAACTTACTGAATGGAATCTGTTACATTAACTACATTTAGGGATATCTCTGGAGAAACGCAAGTGTTATCTTTGCATGTGCCCAAAGATGAACTCTTTTACTTAAAAGACCCTAAAAGACCCTATAAGTCAGCATTAGGGTCTCTTCTAGAGCATTTGTGATTACCTTCCTGATGATGTATCCACTCAAAATTTTTTTTGAAGTAAAATTCACAATTATTTCAATTAAAATGCAATTGTTCTTTGATCTTTCTTTAAGTAGGATACTGTACTCTTCAGTGACTGAGAATAACCTCTCTCCAGGGAAGATTGAAGGACACAATTTCTAGCATTTTTTTATGGCTTTTTTTTTTTTTTTTAATTACTAATAGTAAATACTCTCTTTCTTTCCAAAGACTGGTTGCAGTGACATGATGTTTGTTTGCTTGTTCTTGTGAATTCCCTCCGATGAACCAAGAAACTTACTGAAAAATACTTGATCACGAAAGCATTATTACCTAAATAAACATGTCAGCTTGGTGTAGAAAAAATCAAAACTGAGAAGACAACCCTGCCTAGCAGATCTGAAATGACACTTTTGTTCAGGATGTCTCAAAGACAGAATGGAAAGCTTTTTGTTTTGTTTTTCTTTTTGCTGCCTTTTTTTTTAGTTTGTTTCCCTATGAATCAATAAATAAAAGGTATCATAAATGCCTCAGAACTATTAGGGCTAAGTTCAGACCCCATTCCAAGTGTCTACTTATCTGGATTCCAGTTCAAATCAATGAGGGGAGAAAGAAAATTAAGAAATTCCCAGTTCTTCGTAGTCTAACTGTGATTTTTATACGTGTTCTGAATCACTCCTTGGAGGTGCTATTCCTCTCCATAGCTGACTAGCCCCTTGACAGGCCTGACACAAGTTACGCAGATATCATCCTGGCCTAGTTCCTGTGACTAGGACACTGCAGTAGGAAACAGCACTTAGTGCCTCTGTTTTAGCCTGTTGTATTCCAGTTGAGGTGCACCATACATCTCAAAGTGGGATCATGTCAGGCAAAGGAGAAGAAAATTGATCTCTGTGGCTGGTGGAGGTGCTGGGCATGTGTGAGATGCATCACTCAGAGCACTTGCTGTGACCACCTAAGTGCACCCAAGGTTTCCAAGGATAAAAGGCTGATGAAAATCTTGAAGTACAGCACACACTGCACTCAGCTCACCTTGTTGTACAAAGTGTTGTGGCTGTAAGGGCTATAGGAACTGCCCTGAGTGTCGCGCAGGACAGAAGGAAAGCGACTGAAAGGTCCAGAGGTTAGACAGGATGCAGGGTGCAAGGGGGGCTTAGTTGGAGGGAACGGTTTAGTTGGATACAGAGGCTGGAGGAGAGCAGTCTCCTACAGAAAAAAAGAAAGAAAAGCATACAGGAAGTTTGATTAGTGGGTGTAAGAAAAGAAGATTTGGATAGAAAGCAAAAGTCTCACCTTGGGTCATGCTTACATTTTACAGGATTTGATGATTATCTAGGAAAGGAACCTTACCTTCGTGCCAGTATAACTGCTTTACACTGGGCACTTTTATTGGCACCTCCCTGCTATTACTGCAGACATGCACACATACAGACACAAAACTTCTGTAAATGTTCCATTAAAACTGTGACCCTTGGACTGGGCTGCTGCTTCCTCCTGCCGCTCAACTGGTGTTGAAATGCTGGCAAAGAAAAGCACAGAGGATCTTGTGCTAGGATACCAGGGCCAAAGTTCAGGAGGCTTTCTGAGAGAATAGATTGGAAGTAAAGGACATCTGAAAATAGCATATGACAAATACCTTCCGCAAAAGAAAGCCTCTGTTATCTGTGGCATGGAGCATCTCCAGCTTTCTAATAAGTTTCTATCAAGTTCTCTCAGGCATTTAAGAGTTAAATTGGAGGAGGTGCGCCTCCCACCCCCCATATTTTACTGCTGAAAGTTACCAGTGCTTAATAGAGTATGAAGAAAGAAGTGATATTTATATTCTCTTTGCATCCAGAGCAGGTTAGATTCATTAAAACAATTTATTATTAAAAGATCTAGGATAGATTCAGGGAGGTATATCCAGTTTTTGGCATAAATCTCCTGCTTAGGTTTCAGCCAGGCCATGGCTTTGCACTAGGTTGACCAGCTGAGCCTCAGTCAAAACCCTCCTTGCTTTGCTCTGCCTTTGGACCCATGTCACATTTGTGACAAGAGCCACAATTAGTTCGAGCAGAAGGCAATGCATTACTCACAGAAACAGCAGGGCTTTGAAAAGAAAGAGCACAAGCAAACGATGGATCAGGGAGGCACGAGCAGCTGGAAGATAGAGGGTAACAGGAGCTTTGCCTTCACCAGCTTGGCCTCCTGCAGCTCCTCACTGGATTCCTGAATCCCAGCTCCATTAGCGATAAAATTT
>JAVCKT010098446.1:0-10735 GCA_032273925.1 Rhynchotus rufescens
TCGCCAGAACTCTGATGTAGTAAGCAAGGCAAAATCATAACCTGAAAAACCTGTCTTTCTCCTTCCTAAAAGTTGATCTTTTGCTTTATATCATTCTTATACAGCTTTCTGAAGCCAGGATGGTCTCATCCTTTAGGTCTGTCAGATCAGAAGTGTAGTGCCAGGGTGAGATCATATGAAAAGAAGGTCATCTTAAACCTCGCTACTCTATTCCCTTGGTCCCAAAAGAAAGAGACTGTAAAGGAAACCCTATTGCCTCTATGGTGTAATAGAAATTATTCATTCCAATCTATAGCCCAACATCTGGTAATGCAGTTTCCTATCAAAGGCAGACTGCTTTGATTGCCAGTCCCTCAGTGGAAAGTAACTCTGGCAAGGAGGCAGTTAATAAAACTAGACTTAACTATGTTAATTCCTGAGAGGAGGCAGAAGGATATTTTCAAATTATTTGAGTATCAATGAATTTTTAATGAAGATGCTAACTGATATTTTTCTAGCCATCAGAATAAATGCTACAGCAAAATTATCTGATATATTATCTGCTATATATTTTCAAAGAACAGGATTCAGAAGCATCATAACACCAGAAATATTGCACAGACACAGAAGCAGCAAATTATGTCAGGATATCACCTGAAAAGAAGTGTGAATGAAGACCAATGTACGAAACTTGTACTTGAATTCCCAGGAAGGCACTACCCACTATGGAATTTATTAGTAGGTATTTTATGTATTTATGATATAGCATCCAAACTTCAAATCACTGACTGGAATTAGAAATGACACTAAAATAGAAGACATTTCGTGTTTGTAGATATAGTAATTTACTGATGTATGTTTTCGTCATGAAAATGTTTATGATTATTCATGTGTGTTTGGCAGTTCTTGCTCCTGCTGTTTAAGAGTGCATCAGTGTGGGAGCAGCATAATTAGGGAATTACTAAATCTAGTTAGCATCACTAAATCTCTTAAGCAATCAACACTTTATAGAGCAACATAATTTAATGTAGAAAGCTAAAAACCAATGTGAGAACTGTCAGTACAATTTTGTCTCAAGCAGTTGACACATCTGCTTGTTACTGACAATGGAGTCGAAAGACAAGATTCCTTTGTTAGAGCATCTTCTCTGCCTGTTTTAAATAGCTTAAACTGCTCCTTCCCTCTAGGCCCTATTCTGAGCAAATGTAGATGCCTATCAGCTTTTCTCTTTCACAGCTTGGTGCTGCAGACCTTCATTTTAATAGCAGATTTAGAGTGGGCTGGTTTTAGTGCCTAGTTATTGGCAATGTTTTTTGCTGATTTCTGAATCATTGTTTGAGACATCCACTTGCACTGTCAACCAGGGAGCTGTCTTCAAATTCATAATGGTAACATCCTTGACATATCTAATTAACTACCTTAGAAGAAGAGAGTTGACTGACGACTGCAGCGGGTCAGGAAGAAAGCCCCTTTCTTGGCACATGTTCATATGACCTAATTGACCTAATGGTGCAGGAGGAATTGATGCTTTGAGTCACTTCTCCTGCCATCTATGTCTCTCCTTTTACTATGCTTAATATTTTCAGCTTTCCCACAAAAGGCAACTGATTCCTTTCTGCAAAAGATGACCTCAGGTTTACCTGCTTTTCATTGGCAGTCAGTATGTAATTATCTTCCAGAAATAAGGAACAACTGCTGGTATTAGCACTGGGGAAAAGTGAGGGGGATTGTTAATGGTGTTGATAATGGATCTACAGAAGGGCAGATAGGGGAACAAATAGCCCTAAGTGCCCGAAATCGGACATTATTGACTAGAAATTACAAAGAATAGCAAGCTATTTTCATTCAAACATTGTTTTCTGTTTTGACTAGCCCTGATAGATTTTTTTTAAGTACTGGATCCAATGTTTAATTTATGTAAGTAACTGTAACATTACATTTGTAAGTAACTCATATTCTGGATTAATTATTATTAGAAAATGATTGTCAGATTTACTTTGTTGTCACCAAGGAAGGAAAATATAGAAATATCATATATAATATGAATACAATTTCTCGTATATAAACACAGGCCCACTTTTTGGCAGTGTAAAGGATCAAGATTTTAAGAAGGTTGAATTATTCCAGAATCCAAGACATTCTGTTCAATCTTAGGCTTAGCTGTTTTATGGTTATGGTTTTAGGTAGCTACTGGATGCATGCACAGCTTCTGTAATTTTAGAAAGAGACTTGCATATTGTGAATAACACTAGGCTTATTCTCCAAATACATCCTGTGCTTTTTCCTTTTGTTATTTAAATGTATATTCCCTTTGATTCTGCTTGAAATCATTTTGTCCTCACTCTCTACAAACATGAGCTTTGCATGCATGAATGCTCACGTTATTCTTGAGCATTGTGGTAGGAGTCTAGAAATGATTTAATATGTCAAAGTTTGAATGTACTTTTTGCAAATGGGAATATCTGCAGATATATTATTTCAGAAATATGTTTTATCTCAACCCTTTCCACAAGTTTAGGGTGAAACTGGACAAGAGAGAACTACTGAAGTTTATTAAAAAGGTAAGCCACATAAAGCTCTGGAGACCCTTGAGATTTAAATATATGTGATAGGAGATTACTTAGGAGATATATTGAATAAAATTCTTGCAACTTCACATCTTTCATAACACTGATGGAAAGAGGATGCTGCGATAAATGACTTGTTTTTTTTTTTTTCTGAACTAATACTGCCATCCTTATATTCAATTAATACTTTTTCTCTAGTGTCATTTCTCATGAGAAGACTATGGCTAAACCCTTGTCTCTTAGAAGGAGAATTAGTTTGCTAATTTTGTAAGCAGGAATAAAAAAAATACATAGAAATTAACCCGTTTCTGTTTAGTAAAACTGACCCACTTCAGTGGGCTAATAGTGGGAAAGATATAGTGTGATATAATAAAAGTTAAGACTATTCGGTCTCTAAAGCTATTCAGCAATCTTCTTTATCTGCCTGGAAACATACAAACCAATATTATTTTGATCTTTTGCTTAGTAAAGTATGCTGGGAGAAACATAAAATGTACCTGATTAATCATGCTTTTTTTTTGTTGAAATGTCACTAAAACTGGCCATGGTTGGGGCCAGTCCAGTAGGACCCAGATAGGATGTCTATATGTGAATGCCATAGAGGATTGGTACTAGATGGAGGAGACACAAAAGCAAGATGATTCATGTAGCTGTTCTGTTATACAAAAGGAGAAAAAGAGACATGAAAGAAAAAAGGGATCTGATTCTCTGTGGAGATCTAGGGAAAAAATAATGTAACTTTAGTAAAATTAATATTTATTGGGTGATATTAGTTCCAGGATTCAGAAGACAAGCGAGCAGCTTAGACACCCTTAGCTAGCACTCAAAATACCATTTTGACATATTTGTTCCTAGATCCAAGTGACGTGGTATTGTCATGATTTTGTGCCACTTTTTTTTTTGCTAAAAGACATTTGCCTAATCTCTAGAGAAATATATTGTTCTCTATCAGGATAAGAATCTAAAATGCAAAACTTATTTCTTTCTTAAAAGCTCTATCTTATGAGAAAAGGAAACACTAATAAACCGGCCAAAGGGAGCTGAAATATATTTCTCACTCAGAAGCAGATGAGCAGAAAAATCAGGGCTTTCAGGTGCACCTTAATATTCACTCATCCCAGAGTTTTAGCCACAGTCTTTGAGTGCTGTCTCTTTGAGAAATGAGAAAAAAAAAGAAGAAAAAAATTTTGATAGCATAACCAGAATTTTCTTCAATTGCCCAGCCTAGGTGTAAAATTTCCTTGGAGATTTTCAGATTCGACTGGCCAAGCCCATGACCAACCCAGTTTAATTTTGAAACTAGCCCTCCTTTGAGCAAGAGTTTGTGCTAGATGACCGTCCCATGCTGCAATGTAAAAGAACCAAACTCCGGCTGACTAACTACTAAAATACAACATTCAGAAAAAGAAAGTTGCTGGTGGGTAAAAATCTTGAAATTGTATGCTTGATCAAAATTATGTTATTATTGAGGTAATCTAGAATCCATCCTCTTATCTGTTCTCTATTCTATTAGTCTATAGTCTCTATCTATTTACATAGATTAGAAAATAACATGCTTGTTCAACTATGCTTTTAGTTAAGATATTCTTTTTCTATTTCATCAGTACGAACCTAGACTAGATGGATAGCTGTAGCCAAGTTGCATAGGCAACTTGGTAACCAAGAAAAAAAGACTAAGGTTCTTCATATTTTTTTAATGTTATTGTCTCATACAGAAGAAAAAGAAAAAAAGCCTTCTTTCTTGTATAGGGAGTACATTTTTAGGCCAGCAAGTAAGGTAGCTTGAAAAATCTTTGGCAATAAAGATCACAAAAGAAATTTTAAAAAATCATAGAGACTGACTACTTACAGGACCATATTTGTACAGGTAGTGTAATATTACATTTTTCCCTCCCCCCAAATGGTCTAAGTAAAGATACCAACACCTTTTACATAAGAAATATAACCCAAATGTGGTCATTATAGGTAGTTTTTCTTGCAGCTTCAGACAGCTGAAAGAATCATGATTCAGTTCAGATTCAGACTGAGAGAACTAATGACACACAATTATGTTCTAACTACTTAGGCAAATAACTCAGACATTGTATTTCCGTCTTACTAAGTCACATTTTGATTATTTCAGGTTGCCTTTACTTAGGTAACTTTAAAACTTCAGAAACAAGATGGACCATTTTCAGTGAAAAGCAATGAAAAATGGTATAGAAAACTCATAGATTTTTAAAGGGTCTTATTTAATGAATATTAAATCCAACTTAAACTGGAAACATAATCCTTGATTGTAATTCATAAAATCATTTTCATGTGTTTTGTGTGATTGTCATTGCTATTAGTGATCCAGACATGCTCTGAGAGTAATAGCACTAGAGAATGTTAGCAGCTCCCACTCCTGATGAATCCAGTTAAAGCTAGACGTCAAATTAGTTTTGAACTGTTCAATATTTGCCATGAAGATGACAAATTATGAGCACAGACTTGAAGACTATCACTCTGGAATTGTTGTCCTGGATATAAATAAATTTAAATCATTTAGCCTCTTCACAGGTCTTATCTTAAAATTCAAAAACTGGCCTCTGTGAAGTATAGAATGCAGATTCAGTAAAAATTAGCTTCAAAATGCAGTTGCTTTTCACCTTTATGTGTCATATTTAACATTCAGTACAAATTCAGTACAAATATGACACAAAAATTAAGTTAAATATTTACTTTACAGCGCATAGGATCTTGGAGTTTTAGAACATGGTTTCTAATTTTTTTGTGCCTACTTTCTGTTTTTATATAGCAGAATATTGGTTTATATTTGTGTGTTTATATAAATTATAATTTTTTAAAAAATCTGATTGTTAACATAAAATATTGTTTAATCAGTAGAAGAAAGCTATACACATAGGTACAGCTCTAATAGCTTTTTTTTGTGTTGCTTTATCTAGACACTACAGCTCAGAGCAGATGAATGTACATAATTTTCTAGCACACTCAGTATCTGCATCCTCCAGTCTCAATGCCGGTGATGAGATCAGTTTTTCCTAACAACATCAGCTGCACCTTGTGTGACACTTTTCTCCTCCTTCAGGACTGGAAGAGAGATATTGCAGATAAGCAAGACTGAAGACAGCTAAAAGTCTAAGTGATTCTATGCCTTGTCTCATGAACAGGTATTTTGGTGCTGATAGACTGTTCTTCAGGCACCTGTGCTTTTCTGGTCCCTTCCAGTAAAATTGACTTATAAATCTTTTCCACTGAAAAACAAAAAATAAATCTTCATAAAAGAACAAACTTTAAATATCTTTTGTAAAATACTTTGATAACAAAATGCCATTGCATGTATTTATTACAAGCGAAGAATTATTTTTTTTTTTTGCTAAGAATTACGCCCACCTGATTTTACAAATTCAAACATTGTTCTGAGAAGAGAAACCTCGAAACCTTTTCCCTATGTGGCTCTACAAAATGGAAGCTTGTAGCATGTTTCTTAAAAAGAGTAAATTACGTTCTTTTAAACACCAAGATTAAGAGCATGTCTGCACTTAATGGCTCTAAGGATTTTGCTACAGCATGTAGCTACTGATTTCTCCTGCTGAAAGAGTAACTTAAACTCATCTGTGCTCTGGGCACCATATTAGAGTGTTTTCACCAGCTGTGCTAGGCCAGTAGCTTGCTGATGTGAAATATTTTCTTGGGATACACAATCTTATAATTTTAGAGGCCCATGATAGCATCATATATTCTCTTTCTAGTGCTGCAGATAAAGTAGTTTGTGCCAAAATAAGTGGATTCTGGTTTTCATGGACTTTTTTCAAGGGAGAAAACATGCCACATTTGTCCTTACTTGAGGTGGAGCCAAATCTCCCAATCTGGAGGGGAACTGACAGAGAGGGTGGAGAAATCAGCTTGCAATCAATACAGGTTAGTGGAGCAATTTCGTGGCTGTTTAGCGATCTTGAGGTTCACTCCATTACTACAGAGAAGTTCTCTTAATTTACTGCAGAAGTCCTAACCTCTCAGGTAAGCCATGAGGAAAAAGCAGTGGGATTCATTATTTCAGCCTCCCAATTTAATGATGTTAAATAAATATCCATGGTTGAGAACAGATACTGGTATTTTGCAATTTCCTGTCTGCTCTTTGTGTGCAGCTACCTTCTAAACTTACATACTCGCATTGAATCTGCTACTATGCTTGAAATGGGCAATATTTGCAGTAGCTTCATGGGAAAAAAGTGAAATTCTTGTCTTTTTTTCTTGTCTCGAGCAATGACATCTCAGTTTCAGATGAGTGTATGGCTGCAGGTTTCTTTCAGGGATTGCTCTAGTTGATCTTTTTTAAACATTAGTTTAATACTACCTCATGTGTAAGGACTGTTCTATCCACAGCACTTCATAACAAAATAAAGCATCATCTTTAATTATTCTCATTAAAATACATATTATCATTGTATGCAGCCAATATCTGATCTCCTACAGGAATACCTACTATGATACAACACTGTCATCTAGTGAATGATTTTGGTGAGGGAAATGAAATGAAATATTTCAGTAGTATCTATAGTTTGAATCTTACAGTGGAGCATAGTAGTGTAGAGTAGTAGACCAGAGAGCAGAAAGCTTGGTGCATTTTAGATTTGAATAGCACCAACTGCAGTTCTCCCTAATAAACCATTTTGTTGGGAGAACGAGGAAATTTCACTACATGTAAAGAATAAAAATGTGTCTTAGGTGGTGATTGGTGATAATTTTCACCCTACACCTAAGTAAATGGTGAACAAAAAAAGCAAAGATTATAAGGCTATTAGAGCCCTGAAGAATAGATTTGATTGATTTTAAAAAATCCAAATTAGAATATCTTTACATATTTTTAAATATATCATAATAATTACATCAAAATTACTCATTTTACTTTGAAATTTTGCACACATTCAATTGCATACAGAGAATTAAATGTGGTTTGTTAGACTTCTACTCTAAAAGATTAAATAAAATTTAATTGCAGTAAAATTAAATTATTGATTGAGAAAATTGAAGTGATAGCAAATTCTATTATTATCCAGACCACAGGGATAGTTCATCAGTTTCATTTCAGCTTTTTTTTCTAATGTTCTTCTTATTTGTAATCAATCGCTGACCCTTTTTCTAGCTTCCTTTCAATTATAAACTTCTCTTTCAAAATCTGTCATATTTTTTTCTATTGATGGATCTATCTGTTATAAGCTACCCTTTGATTTTCTGACACATCTACTTTTCTTCCTTGTCCTTTAAGTGCCTTAAATATCACTTTTTTTTTTTTCCATAGCTTTGTAGGAGAAAATATCAGAGAAATTGAATGGCAGTTTTAAAAATAAATAATTTAAAAAGTAGTTGTTAAATAAGAGAAAGGGGACCCAATAAGTGATTCATGTGTGACTTTTCAATGTGGATTTATCAATACAGTTAGAGATTCGACAAATGCTTATCTGACTCTCTGAAGCATGGAAATGCTATACTTTGAAGGACTGTAGGCTTCATAATAGGGTCACTACAAAGCTACATGTTTGGGGTATTTGCAGTAAAATAGAATTAGCCTTTCTGTGCACTAATACTAGCACAGATTTGTAGCTGTTCTCAGAATATGTGCTTGTGATAATTGCTTTACAAAAGCTTCAGGACTATCTTTTGATCATTACGACAAAAACTGTCTTTCCTGGTTGTGTGCTCTTTTCTTCTGTATGGATTCAGTGTCATCTTAAAATAATGATTGCATTTTCTGATATCTTTTAGCTTTTCTTCAGTTTGTATGCGCTGATTCATTCCTTTTGTAGTGCCAACAAACTGCTCTGCTCATTAACCAAGCTGTAACCAGTACGTTGTTATCCTAATAAAAGCATGTTATATTCTATGTGTAATATCTGTCTCTAAATCTCTTAACATATTAAAGTTAGAAATATCCTTTCATGGTTCACATAATTACAGTTCTTATATTCTTTCATGAACATTTTTGAAAATTGTGCTTGGCAGCTGGGCTTTTTCTATCTAACATCTGACTGTCTGTTAGATGTGGTCTGCTAAGACTTCCTCAAGGTAAAGAGCTTCCAGCTATGCACCTGGCAGGTGGCTTTCCTACATACAGCTGTGTGCACTTGTGACAGCCAGGGTCTCATGGAGATGACTAGGAAGGAAGATCTCCAGGTATCTTGTGGGCAGCAGCTGCAGAGCACTGATGATTCACTCAGGTTCGGTATATCTTGATCTTGATGGAGGGAAGGGCCCTAAGGAAAGATTTGAAGAGAAGTCAAGTGAAGAGAAGATTTGAAGAGAAGCAGTCTCTTGAAGCTCCTCCTTCCAGAGGGGAAAGCAGGGGTAGAAACAGCTTAGTCTCCATTAATAGGCCTGCAGGTCTGCTCCATCAACACTGCCTAACAGAAAGACTGTGCACGTGAGACCACGATACTTTTTGTACATGTATAGGGTCTATCTACCCTATATAGAAAGTGAAGGCACTTTCTTCTATGTGTCCTCAGTCTCATCATAAAATAATATGCTTATTGTTTTTATTATTTTTCTTCAGCCCCTGCAGTCACTCTCAGCGGCAGCACTGTCACAAACTCAGGCCATGAAGCAGGCCTGTGTGAGGGAAGGTCGACTGCCCCCTCGTACTCCAGACTTCCTGGCTGTAGAGGAAACACAGAACAATTACACTAGACCACATAGGGCGTTTTCTTAGGTACAAATACCTGCAGTAATGCCACGCTTGGGAGAAAACACTGCAGTGGTTATTGTGGACATGATCATGAACCTTCATGGCTTTTGTTCAGAAGAGGTGATTCTTCTTTTAAATTGAGCCATGAGGTAAGGCCTCAGGTCATGGGTAAGTCTGCATGGATGTCTCCTGTAGTTTTTTAGTCATTTGACACGTTGGGTGTTGCTGCATTAACACCCAGCCAAAAGTCTGATTTACAATCATCTCTACTCTGCCTACCCAAAACTACTTTCTTTGTCAATAATAATGATCTGACCAGGAGAGAAGATAAATATTTTCTCCTACAAAGTAGGAGTGAGGTCTTTTTTTAGTATTTTTAAAGTGAATCAGTATGTGGGTGTCCAAGTTTTCATGTAATTGTAGTTAAAAGTCATTTGGAGTGTCATAAATATCTTAATTAATTTGTAAAAGGCGATATGGATAATCTTAGCTAACCCAATAAATCCATTACTTCTAAAAAGCTACTCCACGTAAGATTTCTCATCTCAGTCATATTTTCTCATTTATATTTGTCTCTAGTAAATGGAGCTGATGGGCACATTGAAGTAGATCAGGCTCAGAATAAAATTATAATGTTGTCATTAAACTATTGCATCAGAGCACATGACTTTTCTGGAAGGCAGCATCCTTCTGTTCCTTTCACAAGTTTTTGTCCATTAAAGTGGACTGAAATATCCTGGATGTGTACAAGCAAACAAAAGTAAGAGGAAGAAAGTGTAAAAATTTGAAAACCCTTTAATGGAAAAATTGAATGAAAGGCTTCTATGTTTAAAGCTTTGGCAATGGCACACAATGAAAATGTATTGGATTTGAAAAAAGAAAACATTTTATTTCATAGAAATAAATGAATCAGATGGCCTTGAACTGTGCATCTACTCAGCAGATATTTTGTTCTTTTGCTTAAGTATTGAAAAAGGGAACTTGAAATCAATGTCACGCTTTTAGATTGCTTGTTTTGTTGGAAGCTTCATGCCTTGACTCTCTTCTGGTAGGGAACTAGTTCCTTTAAAAAAATTTGGGTCCAGGTCATTACTCGAGAGAAACTGAGTCATAAGAGCAATTAAAATCCCCCACAAAGGGCAGTTTCTGAAGGTAAAAAACTCACTATATGAAATATTCAAACACATTGCTTCAAAGTGTATCTTGAAAGTAGCTTAACAGTAAGGTTTTTGCAATTAAGAATTTTTACAGTGTAGGTGAGCGCACTCTCAAATGACTTATCAGAGTGTGCTCTCTGCACCTTTTTTTTAAAGATTTTGTTTCACAAACCACATTCTTAAAACATCTGTGTATTCAAGTAGTTTAGCTTGCAACACGCATGCAATTTAAAAAACTGAACGCTAAAATACCTGTATTTAGTTACAGTGATAGGGGGATTTTTTTTTTTTTTTTTTGAGAAAAAAACAATACTTTTACACAAAATAATGTTATTATAAAAGTGCAGCGTTGCAAAAGGTAAGAA
>JAVCKT010098447.1:0-10734 GCA_032273925.1 Rhynchotus rufescens
CCCCCCCCCCCCACACTGGAGGAAAGATACTCAAGCACTTTGCAGCTGCCTCTTCCCTTTCCTCTGTATAATTAAGTGCTTGGTATCGTTTGGGTGTGGAAAAAAGTGTCATTTTGGGGGACATCTTTATGGATGCATGTCTCCCAAACAACGTTGTCCCATAAATGTTATGCCTGTGATATTTTCTTATTATCCTTTTTTTTTTTTTTTAATCTCTCTTTTTCCATTTTTGAAGTCTTGTGCCAAATCTGCCCTTCTGGCAGATTTTTTTATCAAAGCATTTGACCTGATTCCTTCATGCTGTTGGTGTCGCTGGCCACCATCACTGCTCTGCACCAAAGCTGCTCTTTCCAGAATCCACACACACATCCTGGGTTAAGATGGAAGTTTTACATGGAGAGTTGAGATGAGATCTCAATGCTCAGTGCCCTGTATCTTGGAAGGGGCAGGATTGGGGGAGGATCTCATTGAAATAAGGGACTTGGAATTCCACATTTTAACCATTCTCAAAATTTCTTTGAGTGTGGGCTGTGACCATACCCCAGGAGTGAAAACTCATCAATGTTTTGTAGAAAGGTGTATCAAGAAATGGAGAAATTTAAAATACTTGAATTAAAAATCAGCCTGCCTAATGTACCCCAAGGCTGTCTTTGTACTCGTGAAGTACAGAAAACTCGAGAGCAAAGCAGCTGATGAGGCAAATGGCTGTAGGGAGAAGAATGTGAAGGCAGCTGGCAGTTCTGTCTCTAGGGCCTGCTTTTCCCCCTGATTCCGTGTTTCATGGATTCTGGTGCCCGTCCTCGTGAGCTCAGGTTTTGCATTTCATTCTGCTCTTCTCCAGCCTTCTGGATGAATATTCATTTAAGATTTTGAAGAGTCTGAGGTAACACTGCTTATCTAATAGCTGCACAGATCCTGCTAAAGACTCTTGGCATGGATATTTTATTCTGCCATAAAAGAAATGGTGCAGAAGTGCTGTGAAGAATCAGTGGCCTGGGTTTGTGCATTTGAAGTTGTGCCTGGGAGGAAGCCTGGGAGATGTGGTGGCCTCTGGAGAGGCACGGGGAACTCGCGTGGGGCATCGCCCTGCTCCCCAAGGGAGAACCTGGGCACAGAGTCCCTTTACTAATATAAACCACTGTGGCTTGGGCTGGGCCGAGAACAGGACATCTCGAGTTGAGCAGGAACGGGTGCTCTCTCTCATAAATCCTTAGAGCATCTGTCTGTGGAAAGGAACAAGTGTCTAGCTCATGCTAAATAATGCATGCAGCTTGAATCGCAGGGGTGCTTAAGTTGCCTTCGTTCAAGTCCAGGCTGAATCAGGCAGGGAGCTCTGAGAGTTTCATCAGTAATTTTTGTTTCTGTGGCTGGATCATTAATATTTCAGATCCTCATCAGACGTTTGGGGGTTGCTGTCAATGTGCTTAATGCTTCCAGGTTGGTTTGCTGAGCTATTCAGACACTGCAAGTTGGATGTATTTCTTCCAGGTGTCGGTAGCTATTGCCACTGCTATCAAAAGCATTAGCGTAGCCAACTGGAAGCTGCTTTCTGCTTGGTGTTATCCCTTCAGGGTGCCTCTAATTCCATTGTTTACTTTGTCAGTCGGAAAAACCTGTGAGGAAAACAATATTTTTGTACCCCTGACTTGTCTATCCTCTTTTGGTGTGTCTACTGACTTTGGGCAAATAGGCTTATTCTTAAATCCTTGTTCTTAATTATTCTAGATTTGTTTTTCTTTTTCCTTCATATTAAAATCCATTTCCATTGTTCTTACAGTTATAATAATTTATTTGCAACAAAAATTAGTAGTATTTGATGTTTTCAAAGCTATCTTAGTCTGTGCTCTTTTTTATAGTCTAGAAAGGTAGATTTTTTTAGTATATTTTACATCTTATCAAAAAATGGGCAAAATCTGGATCGGACAGAGGAGGTCAGCTATGTTGCTGCAATTCTGATTTTGACCAAAAGCTATGGAGAGGAGATGAAGCCTGTGGTAGGAAAAGGGGAATCTACAGAGCCTTTTGCTGAGAAGAGTTTCAGTCTGATCCTGCAGACTAATGAGCGAGTGAAGCGGGAGCTCTGGTGCTCCTAAGGATGTGTTTTCAGAAGCTGCTCAGTCAGTGAAGGGGCAGAATAACCTTCCCCCTGGTAGGTCAGCATTGCTGAGCACTTAGAGAGCTGCTTAACTAAGCTCAGTGTGCATTAGAAGACGTTTTTAGGGACTCGGGCAGCTTTAAGTGTTTTGCATATTTGAGAAACCTAAATGGTGAATACTCGTGAAAAAGAAAGATTTCACAAGCTCAGTACAATTTCTTTATCTTTAAATGAGATTTTTTTTTTTCTTTCTGAGGTGTGCTTAGGAGAAGGAGTTGAAATTGAGTGGGATATTTGGGGAAAGGAAAGGTGCAGTTGATGGCTGGAATTAAAGGCAAGCTCTCCCAATGGACCTGTTGAACTTCAAGCCATTGCTCATTAAGGGTTTCCTAGAACTGAGCAGGTCTGCATGAATGATTCAGGTGTGGATCACGAACTGCTCTCCTGGACAACTTCTCCGAAAGAATGATGTGTAAACAGAAGCATGTCACAAATTGAGAAAATATTTCTATGGGATTGCCTTCTTAATATTATCTTCTCTGTACAGACACATGTGTGTACATCTCATGATCGCTTTTCGGACGATAAAGAGCATATCCCTACTGCATAGCCCTACAGTATATCCCTGCTCTTTAGAGTAGCTGTTTTGGACATGTTTCTAATTAATTTGTCTAATTTCTTTTTGAAATTTTGAAATTGCTGGTATTTGCTCCCACGGCCATGTAGATGCCAGATGTTCATCAGCAATTCTGCTGAACCTGCCTCCCCCAGCAAACCAGGCAGCAGTAAAAAACGGATCAAAGCCACCCCCCTACTATTTGTGTTCTTAGTTGATCTCTTAGATGCTTTTGGTTTTAGTGCTGTGGGATTCAGTGTGTAGGCATTCTTCACATCATGATTTGATGATTTGGAAGCCCTTCTTTGGGCTGGAACCCCATCCCTGCTTTGCACCTCCTCCTCTCCCAACGTCACCCCGGCCTTTTTCATCCCTCCTCATGAGACTGCTGCAGAATTCCTTTAAACACCTCTGGTGTTCTCTGTGCATGTTCCAGCCTCTTGAGAGGCAGTGCCAGTGCCACACACAGTATTTAAGAGATCAGCATGTCCTGCTGCCCACCGTATGGCTCTGTGTCTCGTCCTCGGCAACTTTCTCATGATGCTCAGCGTTTTATTGGCTTTTTTGGTTGCTGCTGCATATTGAGCCGATGATTTCAGAGAGCCGTAAGTGAGACTCCAAGGTCTTTTTTCTGAGCTGAAACTGCTAGAAAGTGTTTGGGAGCTTCAGCCTGGCTTGTTGTATATGCTTTTGTAGGATGAGGTGGTGTGACAGCTGTTAGAAAGTGATAGGTATTATCGTAGCAGATAAGCCCTCGCTTTGGGGCACTGAAACATAGACTGGTACAAGGAAATGGGGCAGGACATTTCTTTAATGCTTTTTTTTTTTTTTTTGACTGAAATCTGTTTTTCCAACTTCAGAGAATCAGGAAAATGACCGTGACAACAACAACAAAACCCAACAGTAGAGCAGCAGAGAATCTGTTTTTCCAACTGCAGAGAGCCGCTGGAGAGCCACTGGGATTCAGTGGCTACTACCATGTTTTTTCAGGAGGTTTAATAGTCTGCATGGGCAGAGCTGAAAACTTTGTCCTGCTCCTGCCATCCTGTGCTGAAGCAAGTTTGAGCTTCTTCCTATATAATCCTGGAATCTTCCCCGGGCTCCTTATTCTCACTGACTTGTTCTGATGAAGAGGAGCAGAGCAGGGGTGTGTTTAGCAAAGCTCCTCTCTTGTTATTGGGACAGAGCATGCAGGGATTACTCCAAATTTGATGAAAACCTTTTTATATAACGGGTGTTTTTCCTTACAAATGTTGTGCGAGCGTTAGAGAGTTTTATCCACTTTCCTGTTGCGTTCTCCCAGGATAGACCTCCACCTCTGTCTTTGATACTGGACAAAATAGAACCAGGAGCCTTAGTTTATAATGGGCTCCATATTCTTAAACATTAAAAAAAAAAAAAAAAAAACCTCCTGCTGTCACATTAAAAGCCCTCTGAAACGTCAAGTGTTACAAGGCTGGACTGCAGCTGCAGACAGACTGTTAAAATTTTTTTTTATTTATTTTTTTTAAGACATTTTTATCTAGATTTCACATCCTGTCGCTGCAGGCAGACTCTTTAGAGGAGAGCGCTGTTTATTCGAGTTAACTCCTGAACTATGGGATCCTCAGTCCCTTGTTATTCCAGCCCATAATCCACCCTAGGAACATTCGCAAGGGAGCGGGAAAACTGTGTTGCCATGGCAGCCAGCCACCCAGCCCCGGCTCCTTCAGATTGCGGAGATTAAAGTCTGGCCTTAGAAATGTGGGCACAAAACAGAGGAGGAAGCACTTCATATGTATAAAATCTTATAGTCATTTGTGCTTGTTTTTTTAAAGCAGGGATGAAATTAAAGAGTTCCTTAGTCTAATCAGCAAGACAAAGTTACAAGGTGATTTATATTACTCATTTAAAGAAGCTCCTAATCTCAGTCCTTAGCAGTTCCCAGAGGTTGCCATACATACAGGTGTGTGTTCTGACCTCGACTAAGTGGAAATCTCTCTTCCGTTTTGGTTAGCTTGATGCACTGGGGAGCTGTTATTAGCAATAGTTATTTATTGCTTGAAGAAGATTTGTTTTGTGAAGTTCTGATCTTTCAATTTAGCAGCCAAAAGGCATCTCAATTTATCATGGTACTTAGGAACTTTCTTTTGGGCACAACTGCTGAAAGTTGCATCTGTGCTAACACATACGCCGAGCAATCTAAGTTCAGTGTTGTGCTTCAAAATGTATCTTACCATATCTTAGATTCTACTTTTACAATTTCAGCTGCTAAAGTCCTTACTATCTCTTCCTATAGAAGAGAATGTGTGTTTTTTATTATTACTATTTTGAGACTCTTATAACATCCAGTTAACTTAAATCTGACCTTTCTGTTGGACCTCATGTGCATGTGGAGGCTTATCTGAACTCTCAGTAAAGTTACTTTAAACTATTTTTTTTATCTTGAAGAGAGATCTTGTCTGAATTCTACATCAAAAAGTCAATTCTTTGCTATAATCTGCTTCTTTCTAGCAGAGTGCTTTCTAATCTGTATGAAAAATGCATGGAGAAAGTTTGAGTAGTCACCAAACAATGGCAGCATAGGACTCATTGCAGGGACTCATTGCAGGGTTACTTGAAGTGCGAGGAATTTGACTCCAAAATCATAAGTAAATTTTTTATCTGAAGGGCTGCTTCTTTAATGAGATTTGGAGTTTGAGCCCTCCTCTTTCGAGGCTCCTTTCTGTGATCCTCTGAAGTATCCTGAATGGGTTGGCCACATCAGAGGACGTCTGCATGGCAGTGATGGATGAGGATAATTCAGCCATGTAGAACAGGGCCTACTAAGTCTATGTCTTCAGTCATTCCTTGTGGATTTATTGAGAAAGATCTACTTTAATAGCTGCTTTACTAACTTCTGGCGAAAGAGTTATATTCAGGAAAATGTGGATGGGAAGTGTTGGCTTGTTCCAGACGTCACATGTGCGTTGGTTACTCCTGTGCTTTTAGGCATCTCTTTCTATAAATAGGACAATATTGTTCTCACAACCACTCATTTAGTACTGAAAAGTTCACGTTCACTCCATATTACTTACAATATACTCTCTGTATTGTGATAAAACATTTTAAAAGCTGCAGAAAGCTGGAGATTTCTTGAAGGTCCTTTCTATCTTCTGACTTAATGATGATATAATGTGATGTCAAGGCTGGTCGTGAAGTGGCTGTTTTCTAACTCCTTGCAAGTCCTATATATTAATGGCCATGTAGCCTGCTCTGCCAGAGAGAGAACATTTGAACAGTTACTTCTGAGACAGGAGCAGCCTCTCCGGGTTCCTCAGTGTGTGAATATTAGTCTTGGTTGTAGTTTCTGGCTGTTGAAGTCACACTGCTGCTGACGCCTTACTGTGTTAAGACAAGTGGCTGTTTGCACGTGTCTGTGTCCCTTGTTCTGCAGGACACCTAAGTGGTGCCTGTGGAGGAGGCTGCAGGGCGGCACGGAGCTGGTGGCCACTCTTGGTGGTCACCTGCACACGGAGGCAGGGCCCGTTCGACACAGCACCTGGCGCAGGTCCCCTCAAAGCCTGCTGCGGACTAGCTTGCCGCTGCTCATCGCCCTGTATTCTACAATGCAGTTCTGATTTGGGGAGCTTTCTTGTTAAGTGGATATATAATGTGAAAAGAATGATTCGGGCCAGAGTTGGCTGCCGTAAAGAGTAACACCACTATAAAAACAAAACAAAACACACAAGAAAAAACAGACTCCCCCTGCCCTTGAAACAGCCCTGTTGAGACTTACAGGCTTAAAGAACATTTCTAAAAGATAAAATAGGACCTTTTGATTAACGAAAGAACTACACTTAAAACATTTCAGGCATTTAGAGCAAGATACTGTATAAACGTGTGATTCACTTGAGTGTAATTTAAAATTTTCTATACTAACAGAGACTCCAAAGATTCAATAAAATCATCTTTTAATGGTCTATCATCCTTCAGTAAGCGAAAAGGGTCAGCAAGAGTTTAGGATTAGCAGTAAACAAAGAGAAAAGAGCAAGTGAGACAGATTAAAGGAAATCACTGGAAGGCATACATTATTTTTCAGTTGAATGTTGCTTTATGTCATCTTCTAATACTTTTCTTTTTCTTGTGTAGGGCTTTTACATGCTCTGCATTTGCTCCCTTTGGGATTAGCCTGATATAAGAAGGGGTTTAATTTCGTTTTGTTTTTCTGACTGCTGCATGTCCTTCCTCAGTGATGAACTGTCTCGAAAGGGCTCAGGTTCTAATGAGGGAAAAGCTGCCCCAAGTGAATAAATGCTAAAAACTTGACCGTGGGCTGTCCCTGAGAGGGGAGAGGGCAGCTAGCTAGCCATGATAACCACGTGCCAGGCTGGAGGAGCTGACAAGTTCTGTGGGCTTTGGATTTTTTTCTGATTTCTTTGCCAGGTAGGGCCTAAGTTGATTTAGTGCCTTATAAAATGAGCTTACAGCAAAGAGCTGCTTTGGTAAACCTCTTTGGAAGCCAAGCTCCTAAGAGAAATCAGAGAAAGGCTTGCAGAAATATAAACAAGTAGAAGGCAAAGTTCCAGGCTGGGACTGGGGCTTCTTCAAGTTTTTCAGCCTTGTTCTTTACTCCCCTGGGACTCTCCAGGTAACAGGCCCAGCTGGTGAGTGAGGTGGCAGGTAGCTTGGTATCTACTCAGTCACATTTCATGGTCAGTGGCGTGGGGATGTGTGGAGTGATTTCCCAATTACTCCACTATTTTTAAATAGTTGCTGATGGTGTCTGGTTGTGCCCACACGTTGTGCAGTCACTTCTTTTGCAGCCAGAGTGTCGGTGGTGGTTGGTGTCAGGTGTCTGTGGTGTTTGGTCCTGGGCCCTGACTAAACGAGTGACTCCAAGCAACATCTCAGCTTGTCCACCCCTGCTGCAGCCGTGACTCCGTGCACTCCCGACTGGGCAGAGAAGTTATTACTGCAAAGTGGCAGCGTGAATATTGGCTCTTAGAAGTTGTACCTCCTGTATTCGCTCGGTGTCGGGCGCCTGGTAATCCTGGCTGCTTTTCAGCATGAATAAAAATACTTCTAATTGTGAGGATTTAGAAAGCCATTAGGCATGAGGTGTTAAAAGAGATTGAGCTTGGTTTTCCTATGTGGAGGACTATTGATCTGTTGGTTCATTGTGAACAGCACTTCAAAATTCATGTATTTTTCTGCTTAAATGCACAAAGAAGTCATGTATATTCATGGTAGTGATCCCACAGTTCTGTTTCAGTTCTTAAATGTGAAAGCCTGTCATGGTTTTGCGAGAGAATTTAGTTTCAAACTGCTAATGGTTTCAACGTTGAGACAAAAAAGAAATGTAGACAAAAGCATTATGTGGTAACTTCTCAGAAGTATCTGGAGCTAATTTACTCTTGTGAAGTTAACAAAAAATACCATTTTAATGTTGTTTTTTCTATAGCATTTTAAAGCCCAGTGACACACTTTTAACTGTTGGAAGAAATAGAAAGTTAAGACCACTCTGAGCATTACATAGGTAGATAGAGGGAGGAATGAAGCCGTATGCAGAATTTCAGGATTTGTTTAGGGAGTGTTACTTGAGTGACACAAACTGGAATATGTTAAAACCATAGCCTTGCTATTTATAAATGTAAGGCTATATTTACAAATTATAATAAACTCTGCAATTTATAATGTAAAAAGTGAGGGAGGAGGGAGGAAGACAAAAGGCTAAGAATAGTTGCATACAAAATGTGACCAAGTCCCTTATATAGCCTTGGAAAAATGAACATATTTGCTGGCTGAAAAGATGCTTATGCAAGTAACAAATGTCTAGTCTATTACCCTGAAGCTCTTGCAGAGCTTAGGTCTCATCCTCCTTGTGAAAGATGGACTGCATGGAGCACCTGAGCTGGAAGATGAGTCGTTATTCACAGCAGTAAATACCCAAGCTCAGCCCTCACAACCTGTGAAAGAAGATTAATCCTAAGCTCTTCTACAGCTCCTGCTCTTCATTAGGAGAGGTGCCAACTAATGTACTTTGGTCCAACCTTTCTTAGGGAGGGGGAGCCCAATAAATACTTCCCTGAAAGCTGCATCTCCCAAGCTGCCAGTTCTGTCATTCCCAAGATGGATCCGTGCGGGCAGCGAGGGCCGGACCGTGGACCGATCCTGCCGCGTGGCGGACGCTTGGCCGAGACAGACCCTGGGACACGGAGTGTATTTAAAACGAGGTAGACCCTGGGACACAGGGTGTATTTAAACCACTCACCTCCAGCCCCCAAAGCAGCCCAACAGGAAAGCGGTAGGTAGGAATGCGCCTCTGGAAGTGTTCAAAGATGAGGCAAGGCTTGTTAGGAATCTGTCTAAAATAGATAAACATGCCTATTTTTCTGTAGTTAGGAATACAAGCGAGGAGATGCCACAGGCTGGTAATTTGTCTGGAGCAGAGTATTTCCTGTCTCAAATATCAGTGGCTTTTCCATGTTGAGCAGATGCTAGAAATTCTCGCAAGTGAAAACAGATCAAAAAAAAAATAAAAAAGGGAAAGCAATCAATACTGCAGAGCCGGTGTAATTTGTCTTGCCACAGAAAGCAGCTCTGTGGTATATGCTTTATGAAACCTCCTTCAGTGTAGAAAGCTTTGAAAGCAAGAAGCTGTAGGAGGAAAGCGAAGAGTAGAAAGGGACTGGGAGGAGAGGGAGGCCTTGGTGATGGCGTTTGCTGCCACACATGGGGGCATGGACATGCTCTGAGATCGCCTTCCTGGCTTCACACCTTGAATAAATAGAGCTGTGTATCCTGAAGTGGCTCTGGAGAGTGTAGTATTTAAACTGCAGCTGCTACACATCTTTCCAAAGAACTTTGCAGTAATATGAATAGGTAGCACTTAATAGCAGTGTAGCTTGTGAGGGTAAAGAGAATAAACGCTTGCCCTTCAAGGTACCTTGGGCACTCCAGCACAAGCCTCTTCCACTGACAGTTGTTTCTGTACTTGAAGAAATGCAGAGGTAATTTCAGTCCCCTCAAAAGGGTTAAAGGTGCCTTGAGGTGACCAGCCCAAGGAGCAGCAGCGCCGCATCCAGCTTGTTAGTGGTGTCTCAGGATGGAGCCGGGCTCCTG
The DNA here is from genome assembly GCA_032273925.1 of Rhynchotus rufescens. Classification (NCBI taxonomy): domain Eukaryota; kingdom Metazoa; phylum Chordata; class Aves; order Tinamiformes; family Tinamidae; genus Rhynchotus; species Rhynchotus rufescens. The sequence goes on from JAVCKT010098447.1 coordinate 9,795, forward strand.
CGGCCGGTGCTCAGCCATGGAGGCTCCTGCCAGGGCTCAGAGTGACGCAGGCTGAGCAGTCCCTGGCAGGCGAGGAAAGGGGTTGTGTTTCCCTCTCTCATGTTGAAGGGGTAGGTGGTTACTGCTGTATGGTGAAGGAGAGCGTGTGAGGAGCTGGAGAAATGTGCTGGCGCTAATAGAATATTTCAGTGTTACTGCAAAATTGAGCAGTAATGCCTGCAGTACAGAGCAGATGTTTCTGCATATCTTTTGTCCAGCTGGAGACGTTGCTTGTTTAGAATACAGAAAAAGTAATGCTTCTTTTGGGGGTTTCCTTCCCGCCTTTGGAAACTGGGAATATTTTCTGCTGTAAAAAATGGAGGCTGTACCATACCTAAGAGATGCGAATGTGACACCATGTCAGCATGTCCATGGTACAGCCTAGATTTGGGGTGAACTGAGGAGTCAATTTTTGCAAAGTTGTGCTATAGCAGTTTCACAGTTTGGAGCTAATAAGATTTAGGTCGCACATTTCCCTTGTTTTTTCAGAAGAGGCAAAACATCATCTTTGACAAAGACTAAGAAGAAATGCAGCTTTGGTATTTCACTAATAGCTCTACAATAAGTTTAATCTGCAGTGGAACAACTGTTATTCCGATGCTATGCTGTGCTGCCTCACCTTGAAGGCTGAATTTAAAGATTATATAAGTAAACACCATTGAGATAGACCCACTGCTGTTCTCTGCCTGGAGCTGTATGATGATGTGGTTGTGAGAGCTGGCTGGGGACAGGCCGGGTTTAACGGCCAGGCCTACACTGCATTTTGGCTCTTTTCTTTTTCAGTCCTTCGTCCAGTCTTTGGCTGGACTGCAGTCCTTGTATTACTGCACGTTAGAAGAAAGGGTTTCCTCTCCCTCTCCCTCTCCCTCTCCCTCTCCCTCTCCCTCTCCCTCTCCCTCTC
>JAVCKT010098448.1:0-10734 GCA_032273925.1 Rhynchotus rufescens
TTTTATTTTTATTTTTATTTTTATTTTTATTTTTATTTTTATTTTTATTTTTATTTTTATTTTTATTTTTATTTTATTATTTATTTTTATTTTTATTTTTATTTTTCTCAAAAGATGTCTAATGCCAAATCAAAAATGATTAAAAGCAAACATGACAATGAGTTCTTGGAATATCTCTTGATTGTTAAAATGAGTGCTCTGTCTTAAAAAAAAAATCTGAATAGAGTGATCTCTGCCACTTAGTTACAGATGTATTTATAAAATCAGTGTTTTGCGTTGCTATTCATTATTGATACCCTCTGTATCAATGTGAAGATGGAATCAAATCAAAATTGGTCTTGTTATTTATTTACCTGCTGTAAAATATCCTTTGGGGAGGAATGGACAGTTGCTCATCGACCAATACTGAGGTTAAAGATTTTGTTTTTCAGCAATACAAATATCTGTATGTCATAGGTCAGAATTTACTGAAGCAAGTGTTTTAGATCCTAGGAGACAGTTGTAGTTGTTAAATTAATAACTAAATGAGTGTACATTACTGTTCAGTTCTACTGTGCGTAAGTCGTATTAACTTCTTTTAAGCCTGTCTGAAAATATTGTGTGAGTTCCATGCAAAGATGTTTTTCAAGCAAATGTATTTCTCAAGCTAAAAACAATACAAAACACTCATTTACATTTTTTCACACACTAACAAAATACTCATTTCATTGAGAATTTTAAGCTTGTAATGAATGCACAAGCTGGTATAAAATTATATCTGAATGTGTAAGTAGAGAAGAAACGGAAAACATTTAAAGAACAATTAGTAAGTGCATGAGAGCTAAAATTTAATCATATATATAGGAATACACTTGGCTTGCCAAGGACAGAAAACTTTAAAAGAAGTTACAATACAACTAGAACCACTCAGGAAAATCACCATCTGTGAAAGATTTATTCATATTTTTTTTTCATAATGCCATTGGATTTCCTTAGTAAATCAAATTTTAATTGCCTTTAGGAAAGAGAGAGGGAAGGATATGGCAAATGATTTTCCCATAAAACCATGTCTTTTCTCTATAAACTAAGCAGTTTACAGAACAGCTAGAAGTTGCTGAGAATCTCTAATATCATTGGTTTTCCTCGGTGTTGCTGATTGCATTTTATTTTTATTAAATGGTTTACACTATTTCAATACAAAACATCTTTTTGCCTCTGACTTAGAATCCATGATTGGAAATCACAGCAATTTTCAAGGCATTTTGCAACTCACAATGAAGCAGGACAAAAGACACTAAGGACATGTCATCAAAGCTATTGCACATAGTTAAGAGTTACCATAATTATCTTTAAGATGAATCTGATATCAAGCCTTTCTTTCAAAAGAAATATGATATTTTAACATTTCACGAATTGAATATGAGGGTGGTTTAAACTAGCAGATAATCCAAAAATCAAAGAATAATAGATTAGATTTTTCAGGAAAATACCAAACGTCATACACATGCAATAATACACTCTACAAGGTCAAGAGGTATAAGTGAATTTATATCTGAGCTGAATTCTTCTTCAAGGGAGTTCTCTGGCAAAAAGAAAATTTAATGAGTTATCAGAAAGAGTAGGGAAAAATGAGATAAGAAAAAAACATGTAGAAATTTGATATCTAGTGTCTTTGCGGGATCCATTTATATTTTCTACTTTAAAAAGCTTTTTCTGCTTTTTATTAATTTACTAATTAATGTAAATTGCATATGCCATCTTGGCTGCATGGACGGAAACTGTCCTCCCCATGTCGCTACCGCGAACAATGTGACTATAATGCTTCTCCTCTTTGATGTCCATTTGCCCTTCTAGCTCCAAGGCAGCTCAGATTCAATGGAAGGGATACAGTGGAAGTCTGGATTCTCTCATTCATTACACTGTCAGTTGTGCTGGAGAGCATGAGTATTGTATTAGTACGTGAGGTGTATCTTTCACTGCCTTCAGCGGAAAACAATGTGAAATCCAATTTTGCCACTTTTTTTGACTGTTATAATCATCAATCTAGAAAAGATGTGTGGCGCCAGCATTTTGTCACCAACAGCTCAGTAGAGAAGGTTTGAGTAGGGATGGAGAATGTGATTTTAAATCCCAAGGCATTCCATGGTAAAACTTTTAGCTATGTTCTTTCTGTCCCAGTGCACTTCTTCATTAGTATTAATTGTATGTGCAATTACATGGTATGAAAACCACGTCAAGAAACTAATTCATCTTAGAATGTGTATTGTACATATGTGTGCGTGTATGTGCGCTATATTCTATTATATATAGTGTGTTATGGTATATATTAATATATATTATTAATATAATTATTTTATTATATATCATATATATTTTATATATATTGCTAGGACAATTTACAAGCCAAATCATTTCCCAAGAAATGCTTCGTAAAGCTGAACAAATAGTTTCTCCAGTAGCAAAAGGCCAATATATCCTGGAGAGGAAACAAAAATGAACAACAGAGGATAGACGATAGTAGCCGTAGTAGTAGTAGTAGTGCCAGTGGTAGTAGTAGTAGTAGCAGTAATAACAGCAGCAGCAGCAGCAGTAGTAGTAAAGTGGAACTGCTGCTAAAGACATCAAAATGTGAAAATGTAGTTCTGGTCTTCGTCATAACTAGCTCATGCTATTTCCGATTTGATCATCAAAATGATTAGTTTTTTTTCTTTTTTTTTTTCTCTCACCTGTTCCTCTCACCTGTTCTTTTCTACATCTTTAAAAGGAAATATAATTTATATTGCCAGATTCTTGAATATACCCTGCTGAATTCACTCATCATCATTTAAAAGTATATCAATAGAACAGAGATGCACAGTGTTTCTCTAAACATACTCCTTGAAGGAAGATATATCTGTGTTAGAGAGAAAAAAAATAAAGGAAAAAAGAAAATCTGATCATTGCATATAATTGTCAGAAAAGGTTTTAATAGAACAATATGAAATTGTATTTAAAATATGAAAGGTATTTTATATTTTTGTTTTGTCATGAGAATTATAAGGATTTAATTACAAATGATCTTAAGAAAATAACATTACACCTGTAAGTAAAATTTCATATAGAAAAAAGGCTAGAACTAATGAAAATGAACAGATTAAGGTCACTTACATAAGCACACTGAGTAAATAAATGTCATTTTATCTTTTTTCTTGTAAGAAAGGAAATGGGAAGAATCTTTGCAGATCAGATGTTTTTAACCTTTAAACACGTATCTTTTTTATTGGTTATTATATATACAGAACTTCAAGGAAATAGTATCTTCATGCACCAAATCTGTATTAAAAAAATATACAGTGCTACAGATTACAGGGAAACAAATTACTGATACTATTTCATGGCTAAATATGTACCTGGACAATTTCTAACAGAAAAATTATGCAGCTGTATATAACTTCAGTATTTCCCTCTAATAAACTGTGGACTTATTTCATGCCAGCTGCAACATTCACTTAAAAAAGTAAACACTAGAACATTTGCATTGTGTTTTAGTTACTTTTTATGATATTTAAGAGCTGCCATTCTCAGTTTTCAGAAAATCTTGTTCTCAGATTTACCATCTGAAGTTGATGTTACAACTATGCTTATCTTCACACTTGATATTTATACAGCAGAATAAGCTAGTCAGAATTTTGAATCACAGAATCATAGAATCATAGAATCATAGAACTATTATTGTTGGAAAAGACCTTTGAGATCTTTGAGCTCATCCATAAGCCCTTCAACACTATTCCTGTTAAACCATGTCACTAAGCGCCTCATCTACACATTTCTTAAACACTGCCAGGGATGGTGACTCCACCACTTCCCTGGGCAGCCAGTTCCAAGCCTTCACCACTCTTTTCATGTAGAAATTTTTCCTAATATCTAACCTGAACCTCCTCTGGTACTATTTGAGGTCATTTCCTCTTGTCCTGTTGGTCGGTATTCTGGAGAAGAGATCGATCTCCATTTCACTACAACCTCCTTTCAGGTAGCTACAGAGAGCGATAACGTCTCTTCCAGACTAAATAACTCCAGCTCCCTTAGCTGCTCCTGGTAAGGTCTCTGCTTCAGCCCCTTCTCCATCTTTGTTGCCCTTCTTTGGACACATTCTAGCACTTTCATGTCTTTCCTTTAGTGAGGAGCCCAAAACTGAGCACGGTGTTTGAGGTGCAGGCTCAGTGGCCTTTGGGCTTTTCACCCACCATATAGAAAATTTCCTAACTGGCTGGACCTGACTCGATTCTCCTGGCCAGCCACAGGAGTAGCAGCAGTGGCCACAGAAGGGCTGGCTCCAAGTCTGGAAAACCAGCATCCATGGGAGCCCTGAAAATAGCACCTGATGAGGTGCTGAAAAGACTGGTCTAATGACCATGCCTTGCAATATTCAATTCTGGACTGCTGAAATTAATGCAAATGCATACTTGTCTGAAATGCTGTTTGCCATTCGTATTGGAGATATATATTCTGGTGGTTCACTGAGTTCAATTAAATTAACATCACAGAGTTCCTGCCTTTCCATTGCTTAAATATCTTTCAGACCCTTTACTGGGGGCATGACATGCCTGACACTTTTATTTCATACAGTTCCTTCATTTCCCAGTACATACCTTAACTTCTGGGAAACTGTTCAGAATTGGAATAGATTAATACCAATAATAAATATTTGTAACATAAGTTATCATATTTAATCCTGCTCATTAAATTATTATTTACTCTATGCATTTTTGAGAAGCTTCAGTGATAATTAGAAACAGCAAAAAGTTCATGCAGTATACAATGAAGTAGCAAGTTGAACTGTATATTTATTCGAGATATTTGGAAAAAAAGGTTGGAAACAGGCAAAAACTCGTTTGTGTGCACGTTCATGCACAGACCCTGCTAATACTTTTGCTAACAAGAACCACTGAGTAAAAAATTGAGGAGATATCTTAAGTGAATCGTAATTCATGAACAGACCATAGGACTTATGCTTGTCCTTTAACCTTTGGTATTATTTATAGCTCAGCAAAATTTATTTTTGTCTGTAATTTGTGTTCTTAAAGAATAAATAAGAATAAAAGGCATTTTTGCCATGTCATTTTCACTTTTTCCATTTGGTAATTCAGGATTTTTTTCCTTAAAGCATTATCTTTTGCTAGATAGACTTTATGAGTCCATACTCTCTTGGCTAGATTTTCAGTCAAGTAGGAAATTTATATAGTTAACATCTATTTCAGAACTGAGGAAACCTATAATCCAGGAGTTAGAATGGGAAATGCAGTGCCAACCTTACTAGAGTTTCCTTCTTTTTAGAGATACTTGCCTTTTCAGATATCTGAACTGAGTTCGTCATTTAGTCTTCTGAACTTGCACATTAAGGAGCATTCCTGACAGTAATTCAATCCTTTTTTTTTTTTATGGAGTTAAAGAGAATGATATACTAATATGTTCTGTAGCCACGTATGTCTCAGGTAGATTTCTGGATTTTTGCCACCTCTCACAATGAAAATAGTGATCTAAAATAGCAGTTATGGTAACTTGGTAATATGCTGCTTATTATAATGCTTGAATGCTTGAATGTTTGAAGCACTAATGCTTGAATTCTATTCTTATAGAAGAATAGAATTCTTATAAGAAATATTTCAAGTAAAAATAATACCTTTACGCTCTTTTGTTGACTGAATTTTATAACCAAAAGTAACTACATATCAATATTGTTACAAGAAGGAATATTTCAAGGAAAATAATAATTATATACAATAAAACAGGTAAGCATTGTTTTTACCAGATCTCCTATTTTTACTTATAATCAATTTGCTCTAAGTAATTTCTAGGCATTAGAAGGACTGCAACATTGCAGTGCTGTTTTTGCTTTGGCATTGAGTCCAGCTAATTATTTATACTCTGAGTCATTCATACATTGGATATTTGTGAGTATTCTGATCCATGGTGAAATATTCTGTCAATTATCACAAATTTGTAGTGTTAATTTTTCTTGTTTCTTTTAACTTGCATCAAAACTGCACTGTCTGATATAATGGAATATTCCATTTTGATGTTTAATTCAAAATAATCATGCTGTTGTTTCTGTTTTTATTGCTCCTGCCTGATGGAGTACTTCAAATAATATTATTTTTTACATTTCAAATACATATTTATGATCATTAGTTGCCTTAGTGATGAATGCATTGTGTATCTGAGGGAAAATTATGTGTATTTTGCTGATGAATTGATATAGATTATAATCTGTCAGGAACATTCTACATGTCAGAAACTTATTGGAAGCAAATGCCAGTAATGACATTCTGGAAATAGTTTAAAAAATAAATAAATAGATCTTGAAGTTTCTAATATATGACTGAATATAATGCTGCTGAATATCATGAATGGCCAGTAAATTCCTACAGTGGAGTGACTGACCACAGCAGTTGCACAGAGACCTGAATTATCTCAACACAAAGGGGACCAGCAAGCGTCCTTTTTTTTTTCAAACTGATAACACAAGGCCTCCTGTTCTTCCAGTTTCCTACTCATGAAGCTCTCTTGGGGCTATTTCTGCGAGCTTGGGGAGCATTTATGACCTTTTTATTTTCCTTCTCTTTTCGCATCTTGATGTACATGTAATGTTGAATATTATCTTATCTGGAACATCTTAGCAACCTATGAGCAAATTAAATTATAATGGTCTTCCTTCAGAAACCTATGCTAGAGGGAACCATAGTCTACTAATTAGCCCTGAGGGATTATTTGTAGCCTTCCAAGATATTTGGTGCACTTGTGGATAATCTTCATAAAGGTTTATGGGCTTTTGTATGTATTGGAGCAAATAAATCCCTAAAATAACTCCTTTAAAATATCTAGAATTATTCCAAGTACTAATATAATCTATTTTGCATGATTTAGGTGATTTCTCACTTACTTTAAGTAAATCTTTTACTGCAATCCTTTTAAATTCATTGAACTTATAGGCATAAATATGCAAAGGGCAAGGGAGATGGACTTTTATTCCTGTTTTATCCCTTATCATGTTTTACAGCTTCCTGCTGTTTTATCCCTTATCATGTTTTACAGCTTCCTGCTACAGTTGATATATTTGTATATGTTCATATATATAAATATAGCTATTTATATTTTATGTAACAGTATTATAGAGGGATAGTTCATTTTTTAAGAAACTTTTACATGTATATATTTAGAATGGGAAAGAAACTAATTTTGTAAAAACTGCTCAATAAATATTTATCAGGTCCAGGATGCACCTTTCTTTAATCAAACAGGATACCAGGGCATCCACAGAGAACACCAGAGTTATGGTATTAGTCCCTGCTATACTGTAGGAGATGATCTACCTCAGTAAGCAATTACAGTGAATGTGTCACTTTCAAGTCCTCTTATCGGAACTTTAATTTACAAAATTCATTAAAGACTTACTAGGCCACAGACAAGTCTTATAACTAAATGATTTAGGCACCAAAGGCACCTGTGTGCCCTCACTACAGCATTATAATTTTGTCCTCTGGCCAGTCTAGCTGTGTGTATGTGAGTGTGACAGCGGTCTGAGGTGTGTAATGTGTTAACATAGAACTGCTTGAGCCATCCTTAAAATGAGCATGACAGAGCTCACCAAAATAGACTCTGAAGGCTCAGTTCATTGCTATTCTAGATTCCTTGGGAATCTGAAACATCTACAGTGATCCTTACAAAGCATAAAGCAACTATTTCTTGGCTTACATTGACAGCAGAGAGCAGAATTTAACACAGAATAAGTGTTTAATAACATATAAGTGTTAGTATAATCAAGCACCCTGGATGACCCTGAAGGTCTTTAATAGCTAGAAGAACATCAGTAAGGAGAGACAGGAGAGTGGCTGGCTTACTCAGTGGATCTGAGATGTTGCCAAGTTGCCTTCTTCTACCTGTTCTCTTGACAGCAGTGGATTTCCTAAGGATTTCCAGCTAAACTGACTAAATCCTCTGATTTTGTCACTTCCTATGCTACATGAGCTTTGCATGACCAGTTTTTAAATTAATCTTACTGATATTGCAGAAAAGAGCCATCTTTTTCTGACTAAGAATTTCATCAGATAGCCTGCTTGCACAAGAAGTTTCTTAATGAACTAAAGCACAGAGAGGGAGCATATGAGAGGTAAAATTGAAGAAAGGTAATAAAATAGGAGCATAAAATGCTTCTTGGATAATTAAGAATAAAATATGAACTAAATTTAGCTGAAACTAATATAATTGAAAAAGAAGAAGGGTAAAAAGATCCTTCAGGTATGTTAGTTGCAAGAAAGCAACTAGATTTTTATCAGAAAAAAAGTAGGTCCATTGACTGATGAAAGAGGCAACCTAGTCAAAGACTGTATGAAAAAGGCTGCAGTATTCAGCTGCTTCTTTGACTTGTTCTTCACAAGCAAGTTATACTTCACAGTTATACACTGGTTTCACAGCAAAAAAAAAGCAAGGCTGTATATAGGGCAGTAATTTGGCAAGCAAAACAGTGAGGGCAGAGACCTAGTTCTTCCTGAATTATTCCCTTAAGCCATAATTCTTGCTGTAATGATTAGGACAGGGTAAGCAGTAATTTCAATTACTTTCAATAAAGTAATTGAAATAAAAATGTTTTTTATAACAAATCTTACAAATCAGTCATAAATTACATTGTGCATCTCTTGGAGAACTATGCCATTTCTTCATACAAGTAAACACAGATGTGGACAGGCATGCTGTCCTGCTGCTGCTGCTTCATCAGTAGCCAAGGGTTAATATAGTCCATTTAAAATACTATCTAAATTCTTATTAGAGTCACTGGATTTCTGAGAGACCTCCAAAAGAAACCCAGGTACCTGCTTCTTCCTCCCGAGATACCTGCTGCTTCTAGTGTGTGTATAGGGAAGTGACATGAAATTTGAGCTAAGCCTGACATACTGCATCAAACTCATTTCTGGAGGATACTAAAAAAACAGGGATGCTTTTTGTATCGTTCAGCTATTATCAGGGAAATGGAAGCTCCTGAGTGTCAGGTCCTCTATAAACCGCGAAGCTGATATTCTACATCCTGTATCTAAAGGGTATCATAGGCACATCTTTCCCTCCAGATGAAATGAGTTTTTGGTCCAACCAGACATTCAAGGATCATAACACAGAAGGGCAGAAGCCACAAGACTTGTTTTCAGTGAATATAGCAATCATCTAGGAGAAAGTAGGATCCAGCTTTTTGTGGCTAAATTTATTATTTGATTAGTGATCTAATCTCAGGAGCACTTTGGGTTTATCCATTCTTAAATACGGTTTTGAGAAAGTTATGACCTCACCTGCTTTCCTTTTAGCCCAGTGCTATTCTGTTTACTTGGATAATGTCTTCATATGATCTTCTTTCTGTAGGAGCAGTAATGTTTTTACCAGATCTGGATTGGCAAGTGCATGAGCTGCTTCTTCTTGCTTGCAGAGTTGGTAAAAACTCTCTGAAATGATCAGATTTCACGTAGCTGACATGGTGTAAACAAATATCACATTCAGTAGAGTCTCTACATACATTAGAGCCTTGCTTTGTATAAGACAGCACAAGAAATACACTTAGTATTTATTTTGAAGAGTTGTATCTCATGTGCTTGGAAAAACAGAGGAAATACATTTCTGTCCTCCAATCTACATATTACTCTGTCATAAAGCCATGTCAGGAATGTTAAAGTGGATGACAATCCATTTCATTCATTCTAAAGAAAAATTGTGAAACATCATTCAGAAGTTCAGCATCCAAATTCTACACTATAAAATTCATAAAATACTTGTGAAAATGATTTATTCAGGATTTTCAATATGTGATTAGGAATCATTTGAATATATTAATGAACTTAGAATTAATTTTCTAGGTTAATAAACTTCACTTTATTTTTCTCCAAGCCTGCAGTCAAAATGTGGCTTCATATCTTTTCATATTGAGTGTCAAATCTGTTTCAAGAAATAATACCACTTTGGAGTTATATTTACTCTTAGCTCTCTGATTTTACATGAGGCCTTTAGTACCTTAGTTGCTTGTCAAGACAAACAAATCTCTTTTTAACAATCTCTTGTTTCCTTTGAAAATGCTTATACAGTATTCATCTTTGCTCCTGCCTTCAAAAAAATATTTTAGTTGTAGGGCACAAGGAGAGTCTTTGAATAGCCAGTACTTTCCATTGCATTGTATCAGACACTTACTCTTTTCACTTTTATCTGTGGTAAATAATTGTTCAAGACTGCTATTGACCTTCTGACACTGGTTATCCTTCTCCATAATACCAAATCTGCTTCTGGATTCAGTCTTGGTCCTTCTTGATCCACCAGCTACAGCAGTAGTGCTGAAACTGCAGGCACTGTTGGTCAACATCGAGGGAAGGATTACGCTGGTATTTCCACCTACGCAGACATCATAAGACGGTGTCAATACTCAATGATATAATGATAGGTCATGTAGGCAAACTGCCCTTGTGGCCTCCTGTTTTTTTTCAGTAGGGGCTTCCTAACCCTTTCAAATGAAGAAAAATTTGAAGAAAGTTGAAAGATATAGTGACTTTTTCATCATATGTAAGCAAAATTTACACCAAAAAATAGCTTTACATATATTTTATCTATACACACACACACACACACGCAAATGTATGTTCTTCTTTATCTTTCCAACATTGCAAACAGTGCTAAGTCCCAGTGGTATCTAAGGAAGATAATAATTATGACTTTGGACTTAGTGGTCAGCCACTAATTGCATTACTAATT
>JAVCKT010098449.1:0-10733 GCA_032273925.1 Rhynchotus rufescens
AAAAAAAAAAAAAAAAAAAAAAAAAAAAAAAGACTGTGATTCTACAGTCTAGCATATACCTCCTTTTTCTTGGATAGAACGATCATTTTTAATTAATATTTGTCTATGAAATAATGCAAATTCAGGATTTTTTATGGAAGTAATGCTTTCTTTATATAGATAAAGGAACTGAAGGAGAGACTAAAAGCATGATGGAGATCTAAGTCTTAGATGGAATTGCTTGAATTGTCTTTGTCTACTCTTTAAGCTGGCAGTAACTGAGACAGCTTTGATCCAACCATAGCTTGGATGCATTACAGCCGCAAGTTACCTACCATCTTTGATGCCAGGGAACATTTTTCATGTCCTTAATCTCTCTGTCTCTCTGCATATGTACTAATTTTTTGTTCTTAGGATTTAACAGGTTCTTCAATCTCTAACATTCTGTATACAATATGATTATAGCTCAGTGTCTGAGCTCACAGGCCTGTAGTCAATAAGCTGCAAGCCAAAACCAGTTTCAATCTAACAAGGGGCAGAGGGTGTAACTGACTGTAATTTCAGGCATCTGTCAAATCACAGTGTAGTTTTTGCACACAGTAACTTTAGTGGCCTCCATCTGCCTATGCTCTCAGGAAGTAGATGTTTTATTTGTTAGTTTATTCTTTTTCTGGGAAAATGCAGAAACTGTGAAGTCTGAGAAAATATCCTCAGCACCCTAGTATGACTTGTAGTTTTAGATTAAGCATGCTCAGGGCTAGAGTAGAACTAGACTAGCTGGACTCCTGGGTTAGAACAGGCTAAATTCTAACCAGCTTGAAGCCTGCAAAGAGTAAGGCTGCATCTGCCATTCAAACCAAGACCATTTAGTGTCAAGATGTATCCCTGAAAGGGCCAGAGAGAACACAGCTCTTGCAGGCAGTGCTTTGTCAAATCTGTCACCAAGTATTTAGGCCCAAAGGAAAACAGAATGAGTTGCAAAATTACTTGGCAGCAGCAAAGCAGCATGTCATAGCGCTGATTTTCGAACATGACATGTTATGTTGCTGAATCATACTACTCCTCACCTATATAACACAGTTTAGAAAGTTTGTGACAGCTATATTGATTAATAGGTGCCAAGGCTGCAAATCATGTATTTTACACATATTAGAACTTTTCTGTTATGGCAGCAATTGTCAGACACTTCATGGTGACTCCTGCACTGTGCTTGCTCTAGGAAAAATCTTTCAGGAAACACAGTATTTTTATGTAAAGATTGAAGGAGACATCTTTTTACCTGTTGAAACCCTTAAAATCAGCCATTAGTTTCAATGTAGCCACTTTTTTTTTTCATGTTTTACTTTTCCTCTGGATCTGTCACCAAATCATGTATTTTACATATATTACATCTTTTCTGTAGAATATTCTATATGTTGCCTATTAGGAAATATAGTGTGTATTCAGATGTGCACAAGAAAAGCAACTGTTACATTATTTCACGCTCCAGAACACTACAATTTCAAGAGCAGATTTAGAATAAATATCTATACACAGTGAACTGAACTTACAGGAGCCAAGGACCAGACACTCAAAAAGAATGTAGCTTCATTCACAGTGATATCCTAGGTACATTTGCATTCAGTTCCACTTTTATGTAATTCCACCCATGATCCTTATAAATCTAGAATTTTACTTTAAAAGTCAAGCTTTTAATATTCTTTTCCTAATGGGTAATTGGCAAGACAAGGGCTACTCTGTGGAAAATTCTCACCCTGGTGAATAAAAAGCAATGAGCATCCCAGACAGCATGTGTCCATATCCCTATTTCTTCACATCAAATTAATTTGTTTTCCACGTAAAGGAGGACCATCTGATATTGTTCAATACCAGAACTACAGATTCTTATTCTGATGATGCTCTGATTTATGTCAATGTAACTGAGAAAAGAATCACATTCACAAGCATAGAAACTGATATGCAGTAACTGTCCACTGTGAATTCTCTTAGCTTATGGCAAACACAAAATAAATTGAATTTTCTTAGCCTTCCTTCATTCTAAGTTAAATTAAGTTTCACTGAAATGGAGCACTCAAATGGATATTTATTGTGGATCTGCCAGCATGTGGTACTTTATTACCTCTCAGAAATGTTTTTGTTTTATATATCAGGCAGAGAATGTTGCAGCTTTTCACAATAAACAAGAAAATTAGTGAACACTTTACTACTTAGTGGCAGATTCAGTGGAGCCTTGTGGAGAGGATGAAATAAGGTATATATGAAAGAAAAGATTCAAAGTGCTTGTGAAGAAAAGGGGAAAAAAAAGTCAACATAGCAAGCTGAAAAAAGCAGAAAGCTGTTAAATTCTTGAATATAATGAAAGAGGAGAGAAGAAAAAGTAGACCATGAGTCATAAATCTTTTTAAGAAAGAATTTCTTTATATGAAAACTTAAAAAATTTGGATAAGTATACAAAAATCTTGATGATAAACTTTCTTAAACTGTGGTTTGATGATACCTTGGGGGAATATATATATATCTAGTTTTTTTGGGGAAAAAATATATAGTATTTTTTATATTATATGACTATTTTTTAAAAACAATTTAACATTTGGGGCCCCAAATCATCTTGTTTGCCGCAAGCACCCCTTTGGGCTTTGAGGCCCATGTTGTTTAAGGGAAGCATCACAGACTATCAAAACTGATGTGAGTATCAGTTGCACAACTTATCAATATTGAGCACTTTCAGTAGGTCCCAAATCTTCTCATTATATAATTGAGTAATATCTTGATTTTTTTCTTTTTTTCTTTTTTTTTTTTTGGCCTGACAAAGTTTTGTGCCTCTAGAGTGCCTAAATCAGTGACATTTTTATAGCAATTGTACTTTATTTTCAATTCATGAACTTTCATAATCTGATCTTTAGTCAAACTGCCAGAGAGTAACAGAGGAGATAAACTAGGATGATCACCACGCACAACGAAAGCATGTACAGTTCACTTGTTATTTCAAATCTATTACCATCTGCTTAAAGTAAATTACAGCAGCTCTTTCCTGAAATGATATTCCAAAGGAAAGGGAGTTTTGATCTGCCAGTTACTACTGGCCTATGCAAGTTCAGCTTTCTCGGGCACAAATTGCAGAACCTCTTGCTTAATTCAGTAGTGCTGAGATCAGTAGAGAATCTCCTCCCACATTTCCTCTTGTTCTTAAAAGCTTTTTAGTCCTTTTTCTAACAATACAATATCTTTCTGATATAAACACTGTGATAAACGTGTTGTAATTCGCGGAACAAACTGTAAAAGAACAGCCTTATCGCGAGTGTCGTAAGCTATGAGTGCAAGATACCACAAGAACACAGTATCAGCATAAGGCCAAAACCGCAGGAGATTGAAGCATGCGCAGAGTCCGGAGGAAGAAGAGCGGCCTTCATCAAAGACCACCAGGAGGCCTCAGGGACCCCTACCAACAAGGAGAGAGCATGTGCAGAAGTATTGCAACACACCAGAGATAAGAACTGAAACTGGGGGCGACTTCTGGGCACCAGTGTATAAAAGAAGAACCCTCTCGTGCTACAGTGCGCGCCGTTGGTGGAGCGGAGACTCCCCGGCCGCCCAGCGCTGCTTGCTTGCTATTTACAATAAACAATACTGATAAATTAATTGGCTCGGAGAATTTATCAGTTTATAACAAACACTAACGTGGAGGATAGAACCTTTTCAGCAGCACCAAACACGTGTTTTCCAATGACTAGCTCATCTATGTTTTCATGACAGCATTGATATTGTCTCTGCAAGATACTCACCTTGCTTTGTTTCCTACTTTTCCTCCTTTTAGCATTCCTATAATTCCATTCAGTCAGTTAGAATAATGGCAAGCAATGTAAATACAAACAAAAAGCAATAATGGATCTTTAGCTACACAGTACTGCAGATTCCTGCAGAATCTTAGTTATGCAAAAGCTATATCTGTCTTGAATAATACCAGACAATATTCCCAGATGCTAGAGCAAGTTCTTCCAGGAGTGTATCTGTATGAGCATTTTACTTTGATCACAAGTCCTTTGTTGAAGCAAAATTCCCAGTCATTCCAGTTTACCAAGCTTTACTGTGCCCTGTGGAGAGTGGAATAGAAATATGGAACGGAGTATTTTTGAAGGAAAATAAATGTATATCATGAATGTTAAGGGGCTTTCAGTAACAGGACCAGACAGGTCAAGAGGACCTCCCTTTTCCTGAAATACATTTATAATGTTGATGTCCATTGCCAGTTCCTCTATAGATCCTCACATTGCACTACTTCCAGAAATAACCTAGATTATTAAAGAGCCATTGGCAGCCCAGGCCAATTACCAGTTGCCCACAGCTAAACAACTTTGGTGATGTTTCAAGAGCTGTTACAGTGATTACATAACCAGCTCATGACTATTAACCACTTTATTTTAGCTTTTGTGCACCAGAATGTAAAAGCTATATATACATTCACTTCTGTAACTAATTTTCTAATTCTGTAACTTCTATTTAGTAGGTAATGATAGGAATGTTGGAATATTGACTTAGCAAGGATCTTGCTAAACAAGGAATTATTATTGACAAGCATATTGACAGCAAGGACCTTGAATGTGACAGGCGTGGGATAGGACCGGAACCACTAAGGCTATAAGCAACTCACCAGTGGTGAGTTATCCTCATTAAAGGCATGTAGAGTTAGAAAACAAAGTGTTAGTATTTTAACTGGCCTAACAATAATTCTTTGGTTTGACTAGTAAGACTTCAACTAAAAACAAATGATTTTGCTTTGTGTGTGAGCTGAGTCGTTTTTGCCTATGGAAAGAATTGACTTCAGTGGTTAAGGGGCATTCAAGCAATCTACCCTGTAATTTCAATGCAATGACATGGGAACAGTGAGAAATATCCTCAACACTTATAATTTACTACTAAAAGCGCAACGAAGAATATATTACAAGTCCAGTTCTCACTGAAACATTTGCAGAGAGTAATCTGTCAGTCTACTCTCTGAATCAGTTTCTCCCTCATCTAGTTTCACATTATTTCAAATTACTGCTTTCCATTATCCTAAAAACAACGAGTATGAAATCATGGGAGACGATTTTATGTTCCTATTTTAAACAAACCGAGAGTTACCAAGTTTTCAGAGTTAATTCTTCAGGTAATTATTCTTTGTATTTTTCCATGATCATGGCATAGTCAAAATCTTAAACATACCCTGTGATGGTTCTTGTTGATTATGGGAAGTGCTCTGAAATGGATGTTGGTTCTGCCTTCCCATCTCTATTGACTGTGTTACAATAATCATGCTGTTTTTGTATAGTTTCCCTTTTTATTCCTGACTCTTTTTTTATCCTGGTCTCACCAGCATTTATCTACCTATTTTTTATAATTAAGGACCACATCTAAAGGCTCGTTGCTGAATGCTGACATTTAAAATTCCCCACAGAACTTCTACATCCTTTCCATTATCTAATTTCTTACATCTTCTAGTCCTTCTAGACTTCATCTAACCTTTGCCTTTCAAGCAGCAGTTATCTTCTGTGCTCCTAAGGCTGAGAGAGTGTTTATGTGCTCACAATGTAAGGAAAAGGATTACTTTTTCTTCAGGTTAACTCTACTTCTTGCCACATTCTTGCTCTAAACTTTCATATTTTCAAAAATGCCACATTAATCTTCAAAATCATAAAAATGCTTGACTTTGGTAACCTGGACATAAAGTTCAGCAAAGAGAGGAATATTTTGCCTTCTTTTTTTGGAGTATGTACAGGTGTAATAGGTTGCTTTTGTTCATGCTTCATAAATGCTTGAACCTAACATGGCTCTGAGATATACTTTCCA
The DNA here is from genome assembly GCA_032273925.1 of Rhynchotus rufescens. Classification (NCBI taxonomy): domain Eukaryota; kingdom Metazoa; phylum Chordata; class Aves; order Tinamiformes; family Tinamidae; genus Rhynchotus; species Rhynchotus rufescens. The sequence goes on from JAVCKT010098449.1 coordinate 5,806, forward strand.
ATGTCACTGCTTTTAAGACCAAATTGTCCCTTTCAGATCTCCTTATTCCACTCCCCAGTGGACTTCCTACTTCTACTGACTACCTGCTCACTACATTTGGGTGAAAAATACTGTAAAGGTGGAACAAGCTAGAACACTGCATGATTAGTGTAAGCAGATATAGTTCTATCAACTAAACAAAAACAGAGGTGTGAATATACAAAATCTTTTCAAAACAAGTATCAAAGCACTTTTATAACTGTATTCAGGATATCCTGAGCTTCATTGTCCCTGCCTTACAGCTCATCCAATTGAAAATCATATTTGTAAAGAAAAGCTGGGTCCACATTTCCAAGTAGAGTTATACTTCAGGTTATACAAAGGATTGATCCTCCATTTATACTAGCATTGAAGGGCACTACTTCATGAGAAACTCAAATTAAAATGATGTTAATATGGCTTGAAATGAATAAAAACAATGAAACATGACCTTATATTAAATAGGTAATTATGTTGGATAGATCTAGAAAAATACTCCATGTAGAAAGCTAAGAAATTCTTCACATTTTCATCCTCTCTCAACACAGCACAGAAAACTGCCATCTACCTTTGGAGACTCTCAAGTATTTATTGCATTTTATAGTAGTTCTCTAAAATATGTATGATCATATCTTTGGGACACATGCCAGATTAATAATATTACAAAACTTCAATACATAAGCCTTACAAAGTGTTGTTGGCACTGTGACTAAAGCACTTAATTTAATTAGATGAGCTTGCCATTGCTGAAACTGCTGAATATGGTGTTTTAAACAGAGCCAAGGAAAAATCTAATTCATTAGACCTATGAAACTGTGTTGTATTGTTACGGTGCTCTCACAACAGCTGCAACATTTTGAACGTTGGACACAAAAAGCTTCTAGAAAGTTGTATTTCAGTCTTTGAATTCATGCATATTGCTGGTGAAGGGTATTTTCCTTGTCATGGAGTAATAACAAGCCTGATGAAAATGATCACAACATGGCCTATATCTGTATACCTGATACCTGTAACACAACAGCAAAACATGCAGTCACTATAGTATGTAGCTGTTGTCCTCTGTAATGAAAAATGTCAACAGAGTTTTGCATTATGATGACTATATTTTGCTAATATAGTAAGATTTATGTATTTTTAAGAAGTAGCAAAGGAAGATACAGGACAAGGAGCAATGGGTACAAGTTGAAAGTTGAATTGATACAAGTTGATTTCCACCTCCAAGTGAAGAACTTCTATGCTGTGAGGGTGACAGAGCCCTGGAACAGGCTGCCCAGGGAGGTTGTGGAGTCTCCTTCTCTGGAGGTCTTCCAAACCTGTCTAGATGTGACTTTGTGCCACATGCTCTGAGTGTCCCTGCTTGAGCAGGAAGGTTGGACTAGATGATCTCTAGAGGTCCCTTCCAAGCTCAACCACTCTATGATTCTGTGTGATTCTGTGATATATATTGCAAACATTAATAATTATAGCATGAAACAGGCTCAGAAAGTTAGATTAGAACTGTTAGAAAAAATTATCAATCTACTGAAACATGCCTTGCCCTCATTTATTTTATGGGGGAAAAAAAATATATGACTAAGAAAATTAGGAAAATATGAAAATTCCTCCAGTTGAATATGAGCCTACTATACTTCTGCCTTAAGATATGGCATCTCTTCACAGTATAGAGTGAAATTGGTAACATTTAACAAGTAACATGAAATAAATCACATAATTAGGATGAGTTTTAATAAAAACTGAAATTTCTCTTATAGAACATGGCATCCAACACAGTCATAACTACCTTAACTATCTTCTTCTGGTAGCATTACAGAAACATATCTGTACCAGAAAAGAGCATTAATTCTATCGATTATATCTGCAATTTTCTTCAGTTTACCTCAACTTCTAGGTGGTTAATACTGCACCTGCCAGAAGTGAAATATCAATATAAGACCATGCAGAAAGGCTGTGTCTAGGTTGCAGTAAAGCCCAAACTGGAGGTCTGCCTACTCCCTTTAAAGTCTGGCAACTCCCACTCTTGCATCTCCAGTGTTACTGCTCTTGGTTCTTCACCTGCCTTGTATTCCTTTTCTTTCCAGTAATCAAAAGTCTGCCCTGGAGAGCAGTACTTCTGAAGTTAGGTGCCACCCAGAAGATGCCATAAATTTCAGACTACTGATGAGCTCTGAGATGCTTTATTTATTAAAGCTAGTGTGATTTTTCTATTTTCAAATGTGATAGCTGAGTTACAGTTTAATGTTTGATATATACTAAAATGGTTGGCAGCAAATATGAGGTTCAAGAGTTGAACAAACCAAGAATTTTAATGAGTTTGCAATGGTAATTATTTTTAATTGCTTTCTATCTCATTATGGTACCAGGTGGCAGTTATGTAACCTCACCACAAATGCTGATTATGTACATGGTCACATATTTCTCTGCAGATGTTAATGAACAGGCATTTTAGGTCCAAAACTCCACAGTGGCCTACAAATGGTAACTTGCTCATGGCTTTGAATAACAGACTGATTCTGATCTAACACTATAATTAATTGCAAAGATATCACTGGGTAATACTGCATCTAGTGTACATTTTCCAAACAAAAATGTATGTACAAATACACATGGATGAATGTATCTTCCCTTTCTTATCATATTTTTTGAAGGCATTTTACTTTTGCACATCATTTTAGAAACAGAAATTGTGTCAGTCCCTGGTTCACACAGAAAAATATCAAACTAAGAATGGTCCTCTAGGTTTCTTTCACTTCTACAGGAAACTTGTTCTAGAACAATGTTATTCATACAAAGAGTTAACCTCCCATGGGATTAGAAAAGAGAATTTCAGAAGCAAAGAAAAAAATGACATTGTGAAGTTAATTTCATAGTTATGCAAAAAGGTATGGCTCTGCGGGATGCATACTTTTAATATATGCAGATTAGAGACTTGATAATAAAAGTAAACACTGGAAAAGAAAAAAAGCAACCTATTAAACTTATGTTTTTGATCAGAATCATACAGTTGTTACGCTGTTATAATGACTACTTAAGAATTTTGACTTCCAGACACTTGAACTTAAAGAAGCTCTTGATTTAACTATACAACATTAATTATAAATTAATTATATATAATTAACTATAAAAGTCTAGTTGTATGCTAAGCACAGCTTTACGGTACATACAACTTGAGGTATTCTTCCTGTAAATTTTAGACATCTTCTCCACTTCTTTATAATAGCATAAATCCTAAAATGAAGTTTCATTAGATTCTGGTTTTTTGTGTGTCTAGATGTTGGCTTCCTTATACTTACATTTTTACAAAATATTGATCAATTTATTTTCTTTTTCCATTAGCTGAATCTTGTTCTTTCTTTACAGATATAAATTTCAGGCTCTTCAATTTCAGAGTCAAAAAATGTATGCATTTTACCTATATTAATGGTAAATATATATAAAAATGTAATGTTGGTTATCAGCTCACAAGAGTCTTAGAACCATTGTCTCTTTTTAAATAAAATGATTTCTGCCATTGGCATAGTGCTATGGATTGCTCAAGGCAATAATGTCTCAGAAAACAAATAGTTCCCACATTAGATATAATTAAAATTAAAAAAAAAAAAAAAAAGGATTTTGTCATGATCTGGTGAATTATTTCAGGCTCTAAATTTTTTATCTAAAACTGTATTCTTTAGCCAAAAGTGCTTCCAGTCTCTGACTACCCACACATGACAAAATAGCTACTGGTCTTAAAAATTGTGTAAACTAAGCTTCTGTAAATAAAGTTCTCTCAAGTTGAGTCCATAATCCATCAATATTTGAAAACACTGGTCTAGAAAGTGTTTCACTTTAAGTTGGTTGAAATAGTACACTTCCTTTTGATACATAAGAAACCTTTTGTTTCTGTATATGCTTTTTTTTTACATCAATGCTGTTAGAAAGCTAATCATAACAAAATCTGTTTCTGATTATTAGATATTGTTTCCAGAGAAAGGAAGTTTAAATATGTCTCTTTCTATCCAAACATCTAAATTAAGTAGTGTAGATTAAATTATCTTTCATGGCAACAATATCACCACCCATTCTAGTGGAGTTAGAGTAATGAAGAGAAGAGGAATTGGTCTGTGAATTATTGGAGTCAAAGAAAGATTTAAAATAGGAAACAGTCAAATGTTGCCTAAGAAAAAAAAGTAATTAAACATAATATTCTTTGTCCCTAGTGGAAAAACAGCATGAATGACCTTCAGCTTTCATTGTCTGGGAGAACAGACTATATAATAGCAGTCTACTGTGATGACCTACATGAAAAAAATCATTCATTTTCCAAGCACAGATTGGGGATAATGTCATATTAAAAGAAATGTTAAAACAATCTTAAAGTCAGTTAAAAAAGTAATTTTGGATAAAAATATTGAGATGTAAAATAATTGAAGTCAATAATGAATTAGGAAATGTAAAGATTTCCTTAAAATACTAATTGAAAGAAGTTTAGAAAAATGCAGTGACACATATACAAAAGGCTGTAGGTGAAGCTGCGTTAATCGTGAAAGGTTTCATAGTTCAAGCAATATTCTCTCCTTTGGAAACATATACTTTTCTGTTATTACCTTACATTTGTATCATGACTTTCTGTATCAGCACAGCTTGAACTCATCAGTGGTTAAGCTTGTTATGGATAATCTTATTTGTTCTACCACCTCTCTGCAAGACAATCACATTATGGTTTTCTCAAGGGCTTGTCACCTTGAATCCATCCAGGATCTGAAACATGCACAGAGAGAGGGATGTACAGATATATGATCAACTAAGCTAAAGTTCTTATGCTCAGAATGGTTGCATCAAAAATCAAAAATTAATACTGAATATATAAAAACTTTTGGAAGAATAAAATTTGGAGGAATATTAAATAAAAATATAATGAATGACACTAAGCA
>JAVCKT010098450.1:0-10733 GCA_032273925.1 Rhynchotus rufescens
AAAAAAAAAAAAAAAAAAAAAAAAAAAAAAGAAAGAAAAAAGCAATGCTAAGTACCTTTCTGCTTCTTATAAAGGATAAAGCTATGAAATACACAACAGCCCACACCTGTGAGCAGACTGATATATCCATGCAGGCAACATTATTTCATACTGCAGATTCAACTTTAAAGAATAGCCCAAGGCCCTGCCATAGGAACTCCTCTGTACTAGCTTTGATATGACAAATCTAGTCATACATGGACTGAGATCTAAAAATAAAATACAAAAAAAAAAAAAAAAGAAAAAAAAAAAAGAAAAGGAAGAAGAGGAAGAAAAACTCTAGTCAGTGTTCAGTATTATGGAATGATCATAAATGAGACATCAGTCCAAATTCCTTTGTGGCCCCAGTGGCCGTAGCTCTACTGTTGAAGAGATGACACAGGCTACAGGCAAAACAGTATTTTCCATCCACACACGGGTGAGCAGCTTGTCAAAATTCATATATTCCTGAGGGAGAAAATGGTAAACTTCCTGCATGATATTATGTCTTGAATTAGGTAGATCTGTAATGAAGATCCACCAAAGCCAAAAGGTGACTTTCTTCACTAGTAATTCCCCAAGCAGGTTGATGGTGATAGTATCTTTGACAATGACACAAACACAACCTTTTCTGAATTTGCCTCTCCCAGGTCTGGGGTGCTTAAGTGTCAGTGGTCTGAGAAATATCTGCCTTCCAGCAGAAGGCTGTTGCATCCTGAATTTATGACAGCATAAAGAGTTTGCAGGACTATTTACCACAATAAATGCAAAAGGTGCCACAATAATGTATTTCATTTGTAAAAACTGAAAATGAGAAAAAAAATAAATTGCAGCCAGAAAATGCCTTGGTCCCTTTCCAGTATTTTTGGCACATAGATATAAAGGTTGACAAATGGAACTTGCTCTTCCATAGAGACTCCAAGAAGTCTTGATTTAGCAAACTACAAAATTCAATATATTTCAGTAAAAAACTTCTTAATTCATCATACCATTTTAATGACTTTTTTAACAAAATAATCCCAATTCCTTTTTATTCAGATGGGGTAGATAGTCCTCTGTGGCAAGAGGCATGCAGAATTTTAAATGGATCTACAAAGGTCACATGACCTTAAAAAGAAAAAGCACTGTGGAAGATTCGTTTTACTAGTGTGATAATCTGCACTAAGACTCAGTGGTCTCATTAAAAGTTTCTTTGCATCCAGGGCATGAACTGAAACTGAGGGCAGGATGGGATGGACTGCTATCACCGTTGGGCACTAAGGGTTTGCAGGGGGCTGAGAGGTGGGGAGGAAGGAAGAACAAGGGCACTACAGCTAAGTCACACATACAGCTTGCAAATCTGGCAATAGGGATAGCATAAAAAGCATAATTTTGTTGCTGTTCCCTGCTGATGACTGTGTCCCATGGGAAGAACCTGCTGCAGGTGGCAACCTTGCGCACTCTTAAGTGGTCCAAAGTGAAACCGCATAGGAATCCATTTACTTGTTCAAAACGGCTAATACAATCAATTACTTTTTGGCTACCTTGAATATCATTTACTCATTTCAGATTTCTTTTTCAAATATTGCTTGCACTGAGTATAGCAAAACTCCTCCAGATTTTTTCAGTATCTTTTTTCCCTTTGATAGGAAAAGCATAACAATCTTTGCCTTCCGGGCTTTATGCTTGGCTCTAAAACCTCTATTTTTTTTCAGCTGTTATCAGAAAAAAATAGTAAATTTCTGAGACTGTTTTTTGGATGATATGTGTTTTATACTCTCCTAATCCTTTCTGCCATATCAGTGTTATAAAGTAGATATCAAGTATATAAAAAATAAAGAAAAGGAGATTCATAAAGGAATAAAAAGAAGTGGTCACTCATATCTTATTTTCTCAGTCATTTGCTCTCCTTTTAACAAACTCAGCCTTGAAGGGTAAAAGAAACAGAAATGGACTCATAAATGCATATTACTTTCATTATGGCAATCTCTTCCCAGCAGCAACATCTGAGGTCGCAGATCCTTACTGACCATGCATTGCTATTATGTGTTTTGAAGTTTACTTTTAATACTAAAAGTTCTTGAAGACAAAATTCTTTCATTAATTCACAACAGAAATATGATATGACAGGTAGTGCAATCGTCCTCTGCTGCCTGTTAAGACCAGCATCATCAAACATGGCCTCCAAATAAGGTAGCCAGTTTTGAGTTTACAATGTCTTGACAGTATGAGATTTCCAGAAATACAAAAAAAAATGCCCTGTATAAAATTAATTGGAGCTTTGAGAGCTCCATGCTTCAGAAAATCTGGCTTTTCCTGTCTGAAAGGCAGAGAAAAACAGAGAAATCCAAAATATCTGGTTTTGTTCCACTAACTTTAGTGCCTCTTCACTAAAATTGTCAGAGATGTAGCCAATTGTACTAATTTATTTCCATTACAGTGAATAGGACTGCCTGCTCACCAGCAGTCAGGCAACTTCTTTTCTTAAATCACAAAGACGTACTGATTTGAAAGACATTGTGTTTGTAACTGCATCTCTGAGTAATAAACAGCAAATGCTAGCCACAGTCTCACTTGCCAAAGTGCACTTAATAGATCTAGGTCTGCTGTTACTATTTCATTAGTGGTTTTGAGTAATTTTATACATCACATAAGTGAAGTCTCTCACCAGAACTGCCAAAATGTTTGTTGCTTGAGACTCCTTTGTTCTATTAATATACAATTCATATCCATCAAAACCAAAAGCCCACTTCCTCCAGTAGCCGGCAGCCTGATATACTTCTTGCATAAATCTATTTGATATATAACATTCTTAAATTTAGCTAAATGCTCTAAATTTGATTCCTAAAATCAGTCCAAGTTACCACTTCTGAATCTTTTCCTAGCTTCTTTAAGATGTTAATTGATTCTTTCAAACTTATACCTATGATGCAGCATGTCCTTTTCAGACTTGGGTCCAAGTTCCATCCTTTCCCATGAAATTATATATAATTAATAACTGGAAGAATTGAATTAATCTGACTTCATATCTGATGATGTCTAGTCTATTATCAAACTCTTTTGCCTTGGCAATTCTCTTGAAAATGTTTCATACAGTAAAAAAAAGGGATCTTTTTTTCAAAACTCTTAAAGCTTTGAGATCTTCTTTTTACAGACATGTCTGTGAAGTTCTTTCTAAAATCTCCTCACTATCTTTTTACCCTTGTATTTTGGTTCTGTATTCCTTAGCCAAAGCAGAAAGCAATCAATTGCATAAAAAGAAGTAAATGGTTGAACTTCACCACATCCATTCCAAATGAGTATTATATGCTATAATGAAAGTTAAAAAAGAAAACTACTCTTGCTTTAAGCCACCAGACAATAATTATTATTGTATTTTGGTCTGTATCATTTTGAATCTATTATTTAGACTTATAAAGATGATGTTTAAAATAAACTTCTTAATGAAACACTTGCTTTCACTTGTCTCCTATCACTGTCTAAGCTTTCACAAACATATGCATTCTGCAAGTCTGTCATCCTTAATTTGGGAAATATGGGTATTGCTTATAGAAATATTGCTTATTCTTGCATGGTCACAAATTCAGTAGAGCTCTCTGCCCCATGTACATGGTAGAACCTGCAGTCTATACTGGATTTCTAGAAAGGGGATTGTGATTTGGTCTTATCTTGTCAATAGTGAAAAATGGGGCCTCTGTTTGTATGGGGACAAAGTTTCATGTCCATAAGCCCTACTTTCTTGTGCAATACATCTGGCCTATTCAGACAGAATGCAAAACAGAAAAGTTACTCTATTTTAATGCCTAGAGAAAAGAAAACAAATCAAAACAAAAAAACTCACTCTTGTTGTCTATGTGCTATCTAGTACCTTTGTCACTGTGGGTCCCTCTCTAGGGAAAGAGGGAGCATTTGGGGCTGATAGGACCAACCGTGGGATGTCAGTGTTGAGCTGCAAGAATCCAGGCACATAGAGAGTTTACCAGCAGAAATGGCAAAACACTTGGATCCTAAAGGCCTTTTAAGTGATCAGGTCCAAGGAGTTGGGCAACGAGCTCAGACTGTGAGGCAAGGCAGTCTGGCACCAGATACATGTACTCATATGTGTATATTAGTGATTACTTAGTGCTTACCTGCTGCAGCGGCTCACCATGCATGCTTTTGGATCATAACAGTACCTCATGCTCCATAACAATGTTCATCATTTCTTTATAACAGGGGAAACTAGTTTGATATTGTTAACCTGGAGATATGAAGAGTTTTCAGTATAAAATTAACATTGTTTTTCTATTAAGAAACAGACATTCACTGTTCTGTGTAAAGAAGACTGCAGAACTTCATCACTTCTATGCATACATAAGAAGAAAATAAAATTCATCAAGCAACAGGTACACACTTATTTCCTGAGCAGTGGTCTTATGTCTAGTAAGGATGCATCTAGTACGAAAAAATCTTAATGGATGGCATAAAAGTGGAAAATTTGAAAAATTAGTAGAGGTTATTTAAAATAAGTGGGGGTCTGGGTCAGCAAATCCAGAAGCTGACATGGGCCAGTCACTACATAATCTTCATATGGATTAATATCCTGCTTTCTTTAAGTAATGACTTGTCACTAAGAAGAAATATGATTTTTCTTAATGGCTAACAACTTCCTCAAAAAAGATATATTTTTCAAATATGATGCTCAACATTTAGCAAAATGAAAAATCTCTTCTACTCTTGGAAATATAAAGTCTTCAATGTGCCTGCAAGTTATGTATTGGCTACATAGGTTAAAATAACCCACTCCTGAAATGCAGGCACATCTGGAGCTTTCTACTGCCCAAAATGGGCAACCAGCAGGAGGCATGCAAAAGGATGTCCATTTAGAAGTGAATGGACAGTTAATGGACGTGAAGGGACAAACTACATCTGGAAACTACTGTTTTTGAGAAATAAATGATAAAGGGGTAACGCTCACAATTTTCTGTTTTTTGTCTAGCTCAAAGGACATAAAATTTCTTTTGTGACCGAAAATAGTCAGTTGGTTGTGCTTTTCTCATGTATGTGAGAATGGAAACATTGGTGATGACATTTTTGGCTCTGTTACCCTGGCACTCAGTGCCCCTAGCTGAGGCTTAGGTGACTATTTGCTAGATGTTTTAAAGGTACAGAACAGCAAAAATCATCATTGTTTTGAATTATTGGAAAATTCAGTGAATGGAGTGAGCTTATAAGGCCCTTTCTTCAAATTTGTTCTCTTTGTTTACTTCAAAGAAAATTTGGCAGCATTTGTTTTCATAGCATCCCCCAGCATCCACATCTAACTTCTTAGTGCATCCACTTTCCTGTCCCCATCTATCCATCCTTCCATGTGCTGAAGTTAAGTAGTTATAGCTTTCTGCTCTTCCTCCTTGGAGAAATTGGGGCAGCCAAAGGGGTTGAGGAAGCAGGGAGGGCAGATTCATGGGTACAAAGAGGAGCAACCTACAGTCCTTCGAGTGAGAGTGACCCCTGAAGATTTCCGAGGGGAGCTGAAGACTATGAAGTAGCTAAGATTTCTCTTGTTTATGATTTACTTTCTTTTTATTAAAAAGAGAAGTGAGGCACCTGAAAATAATTAAATAATTAACTTTTATCTGGCATAAATAACAAATCCCTTTTTAGAAGGAAAAGAATTCCACCTCTCTATTTAAAGGTTTCTGTACCCAGCAGCATTCCAGCTGAATAGTCTTTCTGTAATGACTCAAATAACAAATACCTGTCTCTGTTGAAAGCAAGTGGAAAGGAAACACTTGCCCCAGGTGCAGCAACAGCTAATAAAGTTATTGCAGTATCGTGCAATTATGTTAATTGTGTTATTATGGTGTAGTGATAACTTTGCTTTCTGTAACCAACACCATGAAACAACAATTGTGGCCCACGAGATAGTAAACTGCATATGAGCAATGGAAGGAGTTCTGGCTCTCAGCCCTACCTTATGAGATATGTTTTAATCCCAAATCCTTTGCACGCTGCAAGGATACAATACCTCTGGCAGACCATCTCCTGAAAAGGACAGGCAATTACAAAGCAAACATTGGTATCCTTCATCACTTCATGTCTTCTTATCCCCCTCAGCCTTTCTTATGTACTCCGCAGTACCAAACACTTTCCAAGTGATTTACATTTGCATAAAAAGAACTCCAGTAGACTCCTAAAAACTCGTTTTAATCATCTTGCTGGAAGACCTTTAACTATTTTGACACAGAAGATCTCAGCAAATCTGCTCTCTTGATACTTAACAAGGTACTTCTCACAATATGTTTTTGCAGAGATTTTGCAAAGATTTACTTCCCCAGTGCTGTCCATTTGTTTTATTACATGAAAAGGTGATTTGCTCATGGATTTTCAGTCAACCATTGAACAATCATGGAAATTACTAAATTCCAGAATGAATACCTGCTGAAAAGTCACATTGGTGAAGTTATTAGGTGACCATTTTAGATTCAAACTACTATTTTCCAAATGTCTTTTATTACTAAATCTACAAATTTCCCTGAAGTTGCCAAGCTGTGTTTAGTTATTTAACTCTGGAAGGTCTTTCCATAGTCTATGCTGGTTATGGTACCAAAAATAGCCCCCACGTGCATTCTTTTTTCATTTCTGCCCTCCCAAAACTCTCCTGTTCTCCAGAGGGATATGTTGAAAATCTATCAACAATTTTGTAGACAAAACAGTATGTCTCTATAAGAAGACCAAGATCTTTGGTTAATATGTTTCAAATTTCCTGTTATCTTCAGGGGACCCCACATGAAGGTAACGGGCTGAGCAGGGAAATCCTGACCTCTATTTTATTCTTTCTAAATACATATAGTCAAAACTATTCTTCAATAGTGAGCAGACTGTTTTTTCTTCCTTTCCTAGGACCTCAGAAAACAAATAATCTGTGTTCAGCAAGCAAAATCACATTACTCTTGTAGTGAAATTCAGTTTGTGCACACTGGCAGTTAATTAAGTTAATTCTGCAGCTTGTATAAGGAGTCAAGATTTACTGATAGAATAGGCCTAGGGATATAGCATGCTAGGATTTTGAAAGAGTTAGAAGTGTTCTAACATTATTGAGTTATGACAGTTGCATAATAGCTACCCGTCAGCTGACAAGCCGTAATTGTGTATGAGGCCTTAGCCTGTCCCACTTGCAGTAAAATATACTAGCCTGAACTTCTTGCACACAGATTTAATCCAATGGGCTTCACCTCATAACTGTGTCAGTATTTTTTGTATTTTTTAACCATGTTCCAAGTCCTAGCCTGGACTGGACAGAGGAAATTAAAAAGGAATGAATGAAAAATAAAGGTGAAAGGAAGAAAGAAAAACATGGTTCAGCTGAGGAAGAAAGTTTTCATCTGCTCCTGGGTTGGATCTTGTTTTGTTTGTTCTTGTTGTTTTTGTTTTCCTTGGATAGTATGGAAGGTGGAGCATAATTAACGAGGAGATCCACGAGACCAATATGCAGATAGACATTTGAGCATTCAAGGTATGAGGGCACCTCCTATAACATTGTAGGGGCCCTCTACAGGATTCAATCTTGCAAATCTTTGAGTGGAGTTAAAGATAAGGTAATTCATCCTTATCAGGAATAATTTGAAGGCATCAAGACTTGGCCTACTGCATTGCCTACTGGATAAGGTTGAACGAGTTCAGCTGAGGCTCATTCAGAACTGTCCTCAGTTTCTAGGAGCTGCTATCCCACCTCTGAAAAGAGAAAATCATGTCAACGTGAAAACTGCTGAAGTCTGGAGTTTGAGAAATTTTCTGAATGTGGACATCTATGACCTGCTGTCACAGAACGAGTGGTGGTGGCAGGGTCGGGGGTAGAGGGGTGAGTGACAAAATGCACTTCATTCGTATGAAAGAAATAATAACAAGATTTATTAATATGGACAATGATTTCATGAGATTCTATGGCAAGGTCACTTATTTACTGCATGGAGGCTCAAGATAATACACAATTATCTTGGGCTACCCTCCCGTTGGGTCATGAGGTTCAGATTGGAATGCCTTGCTTTCCAGGCTCCTTCTGAGAGGAGTCTGGGTGCAGCTGGATCCAATTCCAGTCCCAGGCCTGGTCAACGGTTTATGACTAAGGGTTTCTGTGCACAGTTACAAAGTAAAGTTAGAGAGCACGCTATATTTACTTACCACAAATCTGTTGTGGAAAGATATCTCTTAACCTCGAGAAGTAACCTTGAGAGACATCCCTGCTCAAGGGGAGATCCTGATATGCACCCACTGCCATGCCGGGAGAGCTCAAGGGGCTCTCAGGCTGTCTGTGTATTAATAGGATAAGATGATTGACTTATAGTCATTCTTTTATTTCAGAGGTCCATTGGCTCTGTGTGTACCAGCCTTATCTCCCCTTTGGGATGCAGCCTTCAGGACTGTTATGTTGATGTCTGAGTGGGAGAAGAAATCAGAATGGTGGCGCCTGCCAGGATTAGATAAATTGCTGATCGTTAGCAACTGAACAGGGTTGCATGTAATGTACAGGTCAGGTTGAGCTGGGAAAGGAGCATGCCAGTGACACCTGCCTAATGTTGACAAGAGCTCAGCAAGGGTCTGAAACTTGTTACCTCAGATTCAGAGCAGTCATCCCGAAAAAGTTGCCTGCATAGGATGGAGCTTTGCTCCATGGTCTGAGTGGCTGGAGTTTCCATCAGCTCAGTGGGATTCAGGAGTGCCTCTCACCTTTGAAAAGCACATGCACAGAATTTTTGTGCTGTACCTACACTGGGGCATATATTCACCTCTATGCTGACACAAGACATATGCCCTTGTGCTCTCCACACAAGACATATGCCCATATTTCTGAGTGCATGCAGAGACTCACAAACAGATTAATAAAATTTATTGTAACTGTGTGACTTCTCAGGAGGAATGAAGTTTGCTGCTGTAAACAAAGAGTGGAACTGTATCAGCTAGCGAGACAGTAAAAGCTTTACCAATTGAGGAATGTAAAATTCAAATGTTAAATAATTACAAATATTTGCTGTCATCCATTCTGCACGCAGAGTTTTGACAGCAACATATTCTCCTTTTTTTTTTTTCTAATTTGCATCCTGAACAGTCTAGGTTATTCCCTGGGATGCAACAACATGCCTCACTTTATTTGCTACCTCAGTGTATTGCAGCGCTTCAGACACTGTCATCACCAAAGATGGGAGGCACGGTCTGCTGAGCTATTATACACAACTCAAAAAACTCAAAACTTAAAGTTTATCAAACTGTAGGAGGCCAGAGATGGTGAGGTAATGCTGTGGCCACAGGAGAGAATTATTTAATTAAGAGAAAGCACCTTTTCGTAATGATGGTACATGGTCCATGTTCCCACTGTCTGCCTCCTCCTGGGCATTCACTTGCTTGTCAGACAGGAGGAAAGGACAAATAACAATCTCCTCACAAGTGCCTGAGGAATAGATGGCCTTTAATTTTATTCTCAGGACATACTGGGCTTGAGCAGGGCCTTTTCAGATCTCTAACACATTCCACAATTGTGTGTATAATAATTTTAACAACACCAGCCTCATGACTGCTACTCAATTCCACTCACATTCATTGCAGAAGTTGGCAGTAGGGGATTATATTGAAGAAAATAGGCTTAAAAAACACAGATTGAAATGAGAATATATGCTAGGTCTCACAAGGATGCTTGTTAGCTATAAAACAGCATTATTGCAAACAGGTGTAGGTCAGCCCTAGAAGTGATCTGGGATTGCTCCTTTTGCTTATCCTCAAATGAGTCTGACAGATCTTGATTCGTTTTATAAAGAGAAGTGGTGTGCAAATACAAAAGACATTACCATGTCATTTATAAATTAAATAATTTAGAGAGGAAATTAGGGATGATTACAGGAAGAAGAAGTTAGAAAACCCAGAAACTTTAAATTCTTTTTCCTTGGGGAAAGTGACTGAAAAGAAGGGAACTTGTGCATGTTCAAGAGCTTCATCCAGTTGAGTTCTTGAGTATCCCAGAAATCTCACAGGAATAAGAGAACTTTCATTGTACTTGAGGGCTTTTTATCTGAAGTGCAAAAAAATCTACTTGTATTATGTCAAAATCACTTTATTTTTAAGCAAATATAAATTTATTACCTTTCAGAATTACATTTCAGTTTTTTGCTGAACTACTTCACTGTTTACTGAAAGGATTTTCCAATCAGCTTTTCTACAGAAATATAAAATCCCCACCATGAGTGATGTCCCAAACATTCCCTTTTGATTGTATTGAACTCTAGGAATCAATTGTTGTAAGATGTCTCATTCTTCAATAACCGTTTTCATGGATATGATTTAAATTATACTAAAGGTTTTTAATTAAAGTCACCCTTCTCATATTTTCTCATTATCTCAAATTAAATATTTAATTTAAGTTATATATATTTTGAGCTAAAAACTACCATCTTCATGCTTGGAAAAGGCTCTTTAAAATTGATAAAACTATTTTAAAACATTACAGATACTGTGTCTATCACTGTGTGACACGAGATATCCATTAGCCATACATTATCTGACTGACTGTTGAGACTGTAAAGGTAGAGTTTTACCTTAAACTGTTTCAGAACAGTGCCAAGCTTGTGTAGCTTCAGTTAGGAATGGATGAAATCAATTCCTGACAAAAGTAAGGTTACAAAGTCTTGAAACTTTTCATGAGTCTTCTGATACGTGATGTGCTTCTCAGAGCCTGAGCTTCTAAAGTTGCCTGAGTGCAGGAAAAACTT
>JAVCKT010098451.1:0-10732 GCA_032273925.1 Rhynchotus rufescens
CTAACTCTTCTCTCAGGACTGTTAAAAGGCAGGTAGCAAAACTTGATGCACAAGAAGCATCTGGAAGTTGAGAAACAGGAGAGATCTGTGTCACCACCGCTGGGGTAACGCAGCAGTGGGCTCTTCCTGCAGCAACGGGCACAAGGAGCAGCAGGGCTGGGAGCTGCTGCTTCCAGTTTGTAACAGGCTTGTTCTTCACTTGCGCTTTGGTTGGGGAAGAAAATCAAGGAAAGGAGTAGATGGGGAGAAAGAAAATACTTGTACTTATCCGAAACACCAGCTTGACCCTGAACAACCTATACTTGTAGAAGGGTTTGGTTGCTGTTCCCATGTTTGATACACAGATGTCAGGCAGCAGTTTGCTGAAAAAACCTTTTGTAAAAATAAATATTACATTGCTGTGAGCGTGTTACATTTCTCCTGAGGAGCTGAGTGTTTCAGGAAACACCAGGGACCTCTGTATCGTGGCAATAGGGAACAGTGCAGCCAGAGGAGAACATGGTAACTATAGGATGTCTACAGTTCAGCATACATAAAGCTTCCTACAGTAAATATTTCTTGCTTGTACTCTGAAATCAAGACAGAACGCTGTCTTGGGAAAGCCAGCAGCATAATTTTCACTTTGGGAAGAGCATCAGTCATCCAGAGCCTGTTGCTGTTCAGTCTGAAGCTGCAGATACCTTGGAGCAGCCTTTAAAGGTTTTATAGAAGCATTTTTCTTTCCCCCCCACCATGGCTGGGTTGTCACATCACACTTCAGCAGATCTGGTCTGCAAAAGATGATTAATTAGCTGAGACCACTGCTTGTTCCTCAAAATAGCAGCAGCTCATTATGCACATCTTGGCTGGCATCAAATAAAGGCAGAAACCTTAGCCATGGGAGTGCAAGACCAAGTATTTCTCCTCATCCAACCCTCTCTGTGTGGTTTTCTCTGAGAAACATCCAGTCTAAGCAAGGGCAAACTGAGCTTTAAACACAGATTTTGTCCTGTGCAGTATCTTGCTGGTGTAACTTTCTTTCATATGTTAATATCTGTAAATATTCATTTGTATAAACCACTTTGTTAAGAATTGGTGAAATGACTTGAGTTGCACAATTTGATAAACTCTCTAAAGTTGCTCTATTGACCTTTGTTACTGGGAACTCCGTTTGAAATCCTGCTTTGCTCCAGAGACCGAAAAATCCAGCAGGGCAAAACGCTGATGTTCTGAGCACTTGGCAGCTGTTTTACCAAGACGGCAGGAGCACCAGCCACCTTTTTAGGCCAAACTCTACATTTTCCTGTGAGATTTTTATCTTTTTACTAGGGCCTCTTCTTGAGAAAAGCCCTTTAAGCCGAGTTTTAGCTCCTTTACAGGTACAGCAGGAATCTTTTTCAAAGGGAAAAAGCTCATGCAAGTTGGGGCAGGAGCCCAGGGCTGCTGGAGGCCACACACCCCATTTCCTATTGCTCCCCTTCTAGCACTGCTGTGGGCAGCAAGAGAGTCATCCCTCCTGTCTGGCCTCATTCAAAATCAGCTTCTCCTAGCTCAGGATACTCACGTCTTTCTCACACATATTCCACCTGGATGTAAAGCAGTATTTGGCCTTCCAGTAGGTGCCAGTATCTCCTTTAAAATGAGGTGTTTGCAGAGGGCCTGGGCTGGAAACACTGCCTTGGAGTCAGTGGTGTTTTAAGCCCATTCCAGGACCTCTTGTGCTCTTCTGCTTTCCTTTGCTGTTATCAAGAAGAAATATCCAAGTTGCAGCACAGGGAGCATTTGCAGGATATAAAACAAGGATTAACAACACCCCACAGTTGCTTTCAGTGCTACCTCCTATGTTCTTTGGGGGTGATCTTCAAGAAAGGGTGAAATAGAAGACTGACCACAGCAAGTACAAGGGAGAGCACACGCCACGTGAGTCCCATTCGTCAAAGGAGAACAGACATCTGATCCCAGAGCTGCTGAGAGACCATCTCAGTGACACAACTAGAGCCGCTCTCCTTGTTCCCGGGTAAGAACAGGGATGGGAAATCCTTGAGCAGAGGAATATTTACCCCCTTACCTTCTGGATGCACTGGCAGTGCTTCAGCAGCTGAGGTTGTAGGTGAAGTTCAGCTTGGTATCTGTAGAAACTCGGGTAGAACAAGGCCACGAGAAGCATCTGTGACAAATTTGGACTTACCACTGAGGCTGGGGGCTCTCTAACGAGCTGCACCGTATCACCATGAAATGCACTGCAGGATTAGAAAGGATTCCTTCCAGTCTGCTCCCTTGGCCTTTGAGGGCACCTGCTGCTGTTGTAGGGCATCTTATGTAATTGTCCTTGTCATAAGGAAAACATAAGTCAGATACAGAGTCAGAAGCCTCTGAAACCACTTCCACATGGAGACCTAATTCCCTTGCATTCAGATTTCAGCAGCACCGTTGGCTTTGGAAGCGTCTGCTGCTGCTCCATACCCAAACAGCAGCAGATGGTCTTTGTTTCTTAATGATTTCCCCCCCTTTCTTCCCTGTGCAGTCAAGAATTTTGCTTCCAGGAAGATTTCTCCCAACAGCTGCTCTGCATAGGATCAGCTCACCTTTTCCATCTGTAGTTTTGCAGGAAGGCTTCTCAGCAGTGCCTGCTTGCTGAGATCTTTCACTCCCACTCCCTAAAGCTCTTTTGAAATATAGAAATTTCACATAGATAAAGGTGACAAATCCAAAACCGAGCCAAGAAAGGCAAGTTTGGGAGGACCTGTGCTCCTTTGCTTTTCCTAAAGCCATTAAGCACCTCCTAGGCAAAGTCCAGCAGCAGGATTTGGGTAGAAAAGAGCCTTTGGTTGTGCACGATGCCCACCTACTTCAGCTTTCCCCAGCTACGGACCACAGGCAGCAACCGAGATAAGGGTGAAGGCAACAGGGTCACACAACACAGCTCTTTATCAGCATCAAATCACTCTGATTTTGCTTCCTATCTGTCTCCAACAAGAGCCGAGGGGTTCAGCCCAGGTTCTGCGCTGCTCCAAGTAATCCCTTCTCCCCACATTTTCCCCAATCCCAGTGCCAGAGAATCCGAGTATATAAATACCAGCCACGCAGAAAGCCAGGGTGCCTTCCAAACACCAGCATCTCCCTGGATTTCCATGTTTCTTGCAACATGCCTCCATTTCCTCATTCCCTGCTGCTGCTCCAGGAGTTGAGTGGTAAGTAAAAGGGAAGATCAGCGGAAAACCATGAGAATGCCAAGGTGAGGAGCATGATTATTATTAAAAACCCACTGTATTGTGCCTTGCTACAGGAGCTGGCCCACCTGCCTGTGAGGCATCCCGCAGGAGGTGGATTCCAAGGACGGTGGCACCGTCTCCGACCCTCAAGACCAACACGGCGCTGCCCATAATGTTGTGCCCAGTCCCCCAGGAGCAGCCACAGCCCCCAGCTCAGGATCCAGCTCCCCTTTTCTCAGGGCTACGAGAAGAAATCGCAGCCTTGCAGGCATCTGCGCGGCTGCTGTGCCTTGCTGTGCCCTCTTCCAAAAACAAGGCAAGGGCCCTGATCACCAGCCACGCAATCTGCACATTGGCCAGCAGCCTGTGCCAGACGCAGGAAAGTCACATTGGGAGCATCTGTTGCTCCTTTTTCTCCACTCCACCCCTCTCCATTTTCTACATTAGTTAATCGTGGAAATTTCAGATCTGATGATGCTCAAGTTGCAGTCTCCTTCCACAAGGATTCCCTGCCACATCCAACTGTCAAGCCCCAATATCAGCATAACATGACGAGAAAACAGCCTCTTCCTCATTGGAGAGCTGCAATAGCTCATGGAAAACACTCTGGAATTGGTATAACCCCCCCATCAGGATACACTGCCCTGCTCTTAGCAAGAGGTCCACCCAAGATCTCTGCAGGAGCAGGTTATGGGCCCATAATGGGTCATCTTGGCTCCCACAGCCCCGCTCAGCAGGGCAGCTCAGAGGTTCGTGAGCATCCTCAAAGCAACTGCTTTGCACTGCCCGGTGATACCCATGAGTTTCCCAATGCATCCAGAAAACAGTTGGAAACACCTCCCATTTTTATGCTAGTGCTAAAGCTATAAATCCAACTGTGCTCTGAGTTGTCAGGGAAAACATAAAGCGCTGGTGCTACCAAGCAAGAGGCTGGACAAGTGATTGCTGCCTTGATGGACACAGGCTCTACAACAAGGTTTAATACTCTGGAATTACACTGGTACCCGCAGAGCTGCTTGGAGCTACCTTGGGGAAAGGTTTTGGAGCAGGAAAATGACTGTCAATCCTTCTCTTTCCGTGCTAACTCAACAACTCCCTCTCTCCCCTAGTATTTGTCTTCTATTTCCTTAGCAAAGGGGTTTACACACAACACAGAAGTTACCCAGGAGTCCTGGTGGAGGCCAGAGAAGGTCATGAACATGTCATCGTTTTTCACGGAGATTTTTACCATATCCTCAAAGGAAAATGACTAGAGAGGCCTGCGTCCAGCCAGAGCCTCCTTCCTACCTCTGACAGGACATACCCCTTCCCTTGCACCTCACGAATATCATGGTAAAAGCTACCTTGGTTTTGGTGCCCCAGTGAAAAACCTGGAGACTCAGTCTGGGGGAAGCAGCAGCTGAATAGAGAAGCTTCCTTCCAAAATGCATAGAAAAGTGCAAGAAAGTCCAGTGTTCCAGCCCGATTTTTGGTTTTCCCAAATCCTCTGCCTCGCATATCCAGCCTTCATTCCCCAGAGCTGTGCCTGGAGGCAGGAGAGACCTAGGATTATCCCAAACTGCAGAGAAACAGCAAAATGCAGGAGATCCCGCCGAGCTCTTCCAAGTTCCAGAGCTGCGGGACACCGGGTTCCTCTGAGCCCTGGACACCAGTGTGTGACCGGCAGATGGGCCACAAGCTGCCACCATCCACCGGGACCCTCCCGGCGCTGCCGCTTACAAGTTCAGCCAAGCGAGCAGGAGCGGGATGCCGAGGACGGAAGCGCTGGGAACGCGCGTGCAGGCAGCGCCCGGGGCCGCGCCGGCGCCGCAGAGCTCGAACAAACTGCCCGGGAACTTCATCTTCTGCGACTCCCTCCTCAGCACCTCCCAGGCGGCCGCTGCTTCTTTCCGGCATTCCCAGAGCGCGGTCAGGGCGCACACGTGGAATTCATCCCAGTACCTGCAGCCCAGAGAGACACGGAGCCCTTAGAGAAGGGCAGGGATGAAGCACAATGGTGCCGGGGACAGGAGCCTGCCCGGCCCCTTCCAGCCTTGGCTCTCTGGGACAGGGGTGCAAGGAAAGGTCTTGGCCTAACTAGGCTCCAAAGGGGACACTGGGGCTCCCTGTCCCATCCGAGGGCCCTGCGCCCAACTCCTGGAATGGGAACCACACAAATGAATTGATTCCATAGCCTCTTCCCAGGTTTTCTCCTTCCCCACTCCCACATCGCACCTCCCCTGCAGCATCTCGCCCAAAACTCCAAACCTTTCAAACATACCAAAATGATTCACGGCTTTATTATCATGCCTATTTTCAGGGAGTCAATAATAAAAAAAAACCTCTTATTCTTCGTCAAGAAGCAGCTCCCTCGAGTAAAACGGGCTGGGAACAAAAGCTGCGCGAGGCGCTTCCCGCGAGCGAGTCAAGGGCAGGAGGCGGCGCGGAGCCGGGAGCCGCGGAGCACAATGGAGCCGCAGCTCCTTGCGGAACGGGGAGGCTGCGGAGGCCGGGGGGGAGGCTGCAGCCCTCCCCGCCAGCCCGGCCCGCGTCTCCCCACTCGGGGACCCTGCCTGGGCACGAGCCGGGAGATGGAAAGAGGCTCCTGAGGAGCGCGTGAAGCAACAACAAAAGGAGGGGGAAAAACCACCCCGCGAGCAGCCTCCAGAAGCAGCCAGGGAGGCTGGGAATTGAAGACACCCTGATTGTCTTCCCTGGGGCTGGGAATCTGTTTCTCCCCCTGTTTGTCCTTCCTGGGGCTGAGAATCTGTTTCCCCCTCAACTCCAGATCCAGAAAGATAAAAATCCCTGCAGAAACAGGTAGCCAGGTATCCTGACCTGTCAGCTTTATCCCTTCCCATTGATGAAGGAGCAAGTTGAAGCTGGCTTTGAGCACTTCCAGGCCCACATCCCGGCCGGAGGTCCTTGCTGAGGACCCAGGGGCCAGGATTGGCAAGAGCAGCCCATGGTGGTGCCCAGGGATGGCTCCGGGAATGCTCAGGCTGTTGGGAGCGCGCGTACGCGGTGAGTAAAAACCCACAATAGAAACAAGAGCCCAAGGGTCTTGGAGAGCAGAGCCCGGTCCCCACCACGGTCACTGGCCGGGCAGTGCCCACGTCAGGGTTGGTGGCAGAGGAAGCCGAGCCTGGCACAGAGCTTTAGCTTTTGTGGTCAAAGCTCCGAAGAGCATCAAGCAACTTGGACCCTGAGACAGTGCCCGACATCCCCTCCATGTCAGCTTCCCCACCCATGGAAGGGGCAGCCCCCGGACAGCATCCGCCTGGAAGCCACGGGCCGGGGACCCACGTGTCCAACCACAGAGCAACTTTTCTGTCCCCAAGGGACACCACGCACGTGTCCAAGCACAGAGCCTTCCCCAGGAACGGGGCAGAGAGTTTTCCCAAGCGCCCTGTGCCGGGCACACACGCCGGGTCCGGGAGCACCGGCAGCAGCACCCGGATGGCCGGTCCTGCCGGTGCACGCGCAGCATTGCCGGCTGCGAGAGCTCATTAAACAGAGGCACCGGGGCAGAATAAACCTGATGAGCTAATGAGCAGAGCTGGTGCCAGCCGAGGTGGCCGGCAGCGTCTCCACTGGGCACGGCTGCAGGGAAGAGGCAGCTGCCGCTCCGGCCCCGCTTCCAGCGGGATCCACAGGGCCCTCCCGGCCTCCACCTGCTCGTGGAGAGGCTTCCCCCTCCGCTGCACGGACCCTCCTGAGCGCCAGGAGCCGGCAGCACCCGGAGCGCCGGCCCAGGGTGCTCCCTGTCCCGCATCTCGCTGCTGAGCAGCTCCCGGTGCTCCCACCCCATCAGGTGGCACCTTCACGTGCCCGAGGGCGGCTCTTGTTAGCCTGGGAAACCTCACACGCACCAGGGTGTTTCGTCCTCCTCCTCCTCAAGCTGCTGGGGGTTAAACCTCCCCAAGCAGCCTCTGTTCGTGTTCCCCACCCCTAGTTTCTCTCTGCATTTCCACACACACCCGCTGGCCCTTTCTCTCTCTGCAGTTCCCTGCTGGGGATGCCCACAGACACCTCCATTCATCCCAGCAAACTTTTCATTCCCTCCCTTCCCGCTGCTGCTCAGGGGCTTTTCCGCCATCCCTTTCCCAGACGCATCCATCCCTCTTTACCGCTTCCTCCTTTCACCTGCTGCCCTGCCTCAGTTCGGGCACCCTCGACGTCCCCCAGTCCCAGCACTCTCCCGCTGCCCTCTCGGGACCCCCATCACCAGCTCACCAAGCACCAAGGGGCCGACACCAGCCGGAACCCGAGGGGTTTGGCAGGAGGGCAGGGAGGGAGCGGGGTCCGGGCTGCAGGGGCAGGACGCGGGGGCAGCCCCAGGCCCGGCCGCACTCACCTGCACACCCTGCGCAGTCCCTGCGGCTCCGCGCGCTCCGTCTCCTCGTACGTGGCCATGTTGTCCCCCAGCTTCAGGACGCACTCGGAGACGCCCTGGTAAACGTTCCTGCACACCGCGCCAGCGGCCGGCAGCCCGGCCAGGTGTCCTGCGGGCCACCCAGATGGGGGGATCAGCACAGACACTATGGGGGACCGGAGCCCGAGCCCCCAGCAGTGCCCATGTCACCGTTCATGCAGATGGGCACAAGCCACACGGCACCTAGCATGTGTGCCTGGCCCTGCTCACACCCATGGGGAACCTGAACCAGCCACTCTGCAAGGGCAGAGGACCGAGCACCCCAGTCCCAGTGCCCACCCCCTGGCCCAAGACAGGGGACACAGCAGTGACATGGGAAGGAGGGAGCCTGAAACCCCTAATCCCAGGCTGGACATTGCTCCCTAGCTCAGGAACCCCAAATTCCAGCCTGGGTACTGCCCCTAGAGCATGCACCCCAAAGCCTGGTGCAGGCACCCCAAAGCCCAGCCCAGGGAGCTTCTCTGCAGGCTCAGCCCCTCCTGAACACCCCAGCTTGAGCATGAGCACCCAGCACCCAGCCCAGGCTCCAGCTCCAGCCGGGACACCCCAAGCCCAGCCCAGACTCCCCAAACCCAGCCCGGCGCAGGCAGCCCCCTCCACAGCCGGACTCCCCAAGCCCGGCCCGGGCTCCCCGACCCGCGTTCCCCTCGCCCGGCCCCAGCCCGCGCCGGGGCCGCCTCACCCAGGGCGAGCAGCAGCAGCAGGACCAAGCCCCGCCGCGCTCCGGGTCCCGCTCCTGCTCCAAGTCCGGGTCCGGGTCCTGCTCCGGGTCCCGGTCCCATCTCGGCGGCTCCGCGCGGCTCCAGCCGCAGCACCGCCCGCCTCCACGGGGAGGGCGCCCAGCCCCGGCCGCCGCTAATTAATGAGGGGGCTTGGCCGCCGCTAATTAATGAGGGGGCCAGGCTGTGCCGAATGAGCGCCCCGGGCCGGCAGCAGCGCTGGTCCCGGTCCCGCACAGCTGCAGGGGGTCACAGGGAGGGGGTCACAGGGCATGGGGCAAGTGCCCCTTGTGTCCCCTGTTCCTGCAGGGCAGGGTGTCCATGCAGATCTGGTATTGGGGTGGTCAGTACAGGCAAATCCCACATTTCTCCCTGAAATGAATTTGCTCCTTTTCCCTCTTTCCCAACTCGCGTAGAAACAAAAAGACTCTGGCTGTGGGGCAGGAAAATGCTGTTTTCTTGGCTTGCTCCAAAGCTTTTGTGGAAGGGTAGGTGCCATCAGGAGCACTCGGTGCCTGTGCCGGCCGCTCGCTCAGCTCCTGAACAGCTTAGTCCTCCAGGACGGTTCGGGGAGGGCACAGGGATGAGCAATTCCTGAATGTAGGAATGGTGCAGCCTCGGCATGGCTGCTGCAGCAGGGAAACCTCTGACCAGGAAAAGAAACACCCTAAAACACACACTGTAAAAAACACCCTGAAAAGATACCCTAAAAAAAAACCACCCTGAGAAGACACCCAGCCAAGAGAGCTGCTGGATCCATGAGACCACAGGAGCTCAGTGGGGCCCCGAAGCTGCCCCAGTGCTGGGGGGCAGGAGAGCCTCAGAGGGGGCTCCCTGGGGTCCCCCCGGCCCCAGCCCGCAGATCCTTCCCACCATTCCCAGGCTCCCGGAGCCCGTCCGGCTGCCTCGCAGTGCAATCCGAGTGCCATCTGCTGGACTGGCCACCACCGGGCCTGGAGTCCACGTCGCAGTGCCCTGCACCTGCATCACACCCTGCACTCATATCATGTCCTGCACCTGTATCGCACCCTGCATCTGCATGGCGCCCTGCACCTGCATCACATCCTGCACCTGCATCACGCCCTGCACCTGCATCACATCCTGCACTCGCATCGCACCCTGCACCTGCATCACACCATGCACCTGCATTGCACCCTGCACCCACATCAAACCCTGCACCTACATTGCACCCTGCACCCATATCACATTCTACACCTGTATCACATCCCATGTCCACATCACACCCTGCACCCACACCACATCCTGCCCCTGCATGGCACCCTGCACCCATATCGCAGCATGTGCCTGCATCACACCCTGCACCTGCATTGCACCCTGCATCACACCCTGCACCCACATCACACCCTGCACCCACATTGCACCCTGCACCCGCGTTGCACCCCATGTCCATATCACACCTCGCACCCACATTGCACCCCACGTCGCGTGGCAGGAGCCAGGGGCACCCCGTCCTCCAGCTCCCTGGTTCTTGCCCCTCTCACTCCCACTGCTCTGGCCTGGCGCCGCTCTCGGGTCCTGCGCTGCTCCGGCCTGCAGATCCTGTGAACATCCTAAGCCCTGCAGCGCTTCCAGCCCCTGGATAAATGAAGGCAGAGAGCGGAGCCGGAGCAGCCCCAGGGCCTGCAGCGTTACCAGCTGCACAAGTTGCTGCTCCGGGGCCGGTGCCCTGGTTCCCGGCACCATAACAGCCTGCGGGGCTGTGTCCGGCTCTTTGGCACCGGTACAGCCGAATTCCAGCTTTGCATCCAGTGAGTCCCTGCTTCCCAGCAGGAATGGGTGCAGGTTTTCTGGCTGCTTTCATGGCATCACTTCAGGGCTGCTCCTGTCCAGGCTGGTGATATCGTTACTGCTAATTACAACACTTGGTATAGCCGCTTATTAATCTTGCTGGTGAGCAGTGCCAAGACCTGACAATGGGGATAGGGTCCCCTTCCATTCTGGGCAGGGAGTTCGGGCCAGCAGGAGCTTTATCCACAAGCTGCCAAGGAGGTGCCAGCAAACAGAGACATTCCATGCCAGGAAGCCTCCGGTTATTCCCTTTATTTCCGGCACAGTGGCTCCCTACGGATGTCCCTGCAGGCAGCGCATCTTGGCCGGGACACGAGGGGCCTGCAAAGAGAGACGCGCACGGCTCCTTTGCAAGGAACCCACCGAGGGCAACGCGGCATTCCCGGCCCCGGGAAATCTGGGACACCACACGGTGCCGGTGCCACTCACGGTCACTGCGGGTAGCGGGCAGGCGGCGTGCGGCCCAGGCGGCCGCTGCACGAGCGGGTGCAGCAGCGCTTGGTCCAGCGGCGCAGCGCGGGCCGGCACAGCGCCCTGCGCGCGGGCAGCAGCACCCGCCGCGGCAGCGCCGCCAGCAGCGCCTCCGCGTCCTCCGTGCC
>JAVCKT010098453.1:0-10732 GCA_032273925.1 Rhynchotus rufescens
TCGAAAGATTTAAGTGATTCTCAAATGGATGTTATTGTGTCAGAGACTCGTGTTCTGCGAGTTTCATCAGTTAATGTTGTTGTGACTTGTCTCCCGCTCTGGTTTCCCAGCCAAGCTGCACGCAGAAACTAATTACAGTATCTTAATACCAGGGAGAACTCTTAGTTTTCCAAGCAAAGAATAATATATTCAGGTGCATGTGCTGCTTTGCTATACATCTTTAATAGTTATGGTAATTTTTTAAGGTTTTTTTGAAAGGATCTGCCTTTCTCCTTAATCTTTTTGTTTGGTTACTGATTTCTTAGACACTTCGACACTCGGGGCAGTGCTCATAAAGCAGCTGCATTCCCAATTATAGAGCTGTTCCCATGTGATTCTTCAATGAAATCAATATCAGAGCAAATAAACTTTCAGCCCAAAGTGAATCCATTTATGGACTCTCACACTGCACCAGCCTTTTGCTCGCTTAAGCTTTGAATCCCTGTTTTTGTGCTAGTAAGTAAAAGGCTTCCTTGTTTATTCGGGGTCCATGTAGAGCAGAGCTACTGCACCTATTTGGTGGTGTATGTCAGCTTGAGTTGGAGGCTTAAAATACAAAAGGAAGAAAACTAATAACTTTATTAGTTAAAAGAAAAAAAGTGTTCTGATGGCTTTTTGATTGCTGTGGGTCAATGGCATAAGTTTGCCTTGGTCAGGATACCCATAACCCTGGGAATGCTGTGACTAGCTTGTCTGTTCTCAGAGGAGCTAATAACTCTTGGTGGGGTTTTGTATCATCCAATTGAAGTGAAATTTAATTTTGACTTTTTGGATGGTGTTGCGATGTGTCCCCACCAGTCTGTTTTGTAACGTGCCCAAAAGTTTAAGGAAAAAAAAATAACACAAACTCTTTTTGAATGGCACTTATAGGAGACTTGTCCGAAAGAGTTTGCTTGCTTGCATTAAGCAGGTTGAGAATGGAGCCACCTGGTATTTTAAAGAAAGAATAAAAGTTAAGAGCTTTTTATTAAAAATAAAGGGAGGTAGGGATCTTTAAAAGATCATTAGAGGCATCGTTTCACTTATATTGTAAACTTACTTAATCACTGTGATTTTAGAATGATATAAAACTTCTCGTGTGACCCTTCTGGCATGGTGTAGGAAAGGAGAAATCAAGTGGGTCCCTTTCTAGTCAGAAAAACACTCAAAGATTCTGCACAGAGAGTCCACCTCTCCTTTATAGCAGAGCTGCTTCTGAGTCATTTCTGTAGTGAACTCTTGATGTTTATCTCTCTTCTTGAAAACAGAATTCCTCCCTGGGTTAACACTTCCTTGGTGAGGAAGTGATTTGCTTTTTTCTTTAAATATGCCCAAACAGAGCTCAAGGAGTGTAAGTTGTATCACGTGTATGGTTTGCTTTGTATTTTAGATCTGGGAAATGCTGACATGTGGTGAATCCTGTCTTTGTTTCTTTCTTAAAAAGATTTTCTCATGCAATGTGCATCCAGTGTGCAGTCATGTCCTCACTTTGAGGCCTGTGGAACTACATGAAAGCTCAGATCAGCTTTTCATGAGCATTAAACAAGTTGCTCATTTTACCACATGCCAGTTGGTCTCCTATAGCAGCCTTGGTGCAGAACCTATAGGGGAAAAGGCTGTACCTGCCTCATGTATTGGATCTTGGGGCTGGATGGGTCAGAGGGACTCTCACTTGTGTCCTCGTCGCCATCTGGCAGGCTTTGCTCACTCCTTTTGACATGTGTGATAGGCAAGGGTCATGTCGTTCAATCATATTATAACTTTACATTTGCACAGCTAAGCCGTCGTGACCTCCAGTCTTGTTCTGAGAAGCCTCCTTCCATGAGACGCAAGCCCTTCTCCTTTCACATCTGTGGGTGTTTCATTTTTGTCCTTGGAATGGCATCTGTGACCCCAAAATGCTCATCCTTAATTTGATTTCTGTAGTAATAGTTGTGGAACACTCAGCAAATCTGCATTGACCTAGATCCATCCTCAAGGTTCTTGTTGAGTATTTAGATATTTTAAGTCTTCTCCTTGTGCTTTAAAGCTTGTTCTCTTGTTCTTCTTTTCTTTAGCATTTACTACGTGTTCAGAGGAGAGGGTTGGACTCCCCTGCATGACACAAGCAGGGAAGCTCAAGATGGTTTATGGAAAGCTAATCAGTACTAACCTGGTGAGTGTTCCAGCAAGGATTGCCTCAGCAAGGAGAGTTGCCTTCTCCTCTGCAAAAGCAGGAACTGTGTTCAGGCCACAGCCTGCCCTTGGGTCCATCTTTGGGATGGAGTGGGCAGCTCCACAGAGTCAAGTGTGTGTCTAGGAGTACTTGGACATTGAGCGTCAACAGGAAGAGTTGGAGGGCATCCTCATTGAAGGATGCCCCCTGAAAACAGCATCTTGATATTCTAGTGTTTAAATTGGGGATGGATAAATGCCAGGGGAGAGATGAATAAAAACAACACTCCCTCTTTTCAGAGCTGCCGTGTGAGGTCAGTGACCACAGTGAAATGCAAATCCCTTGTGGGACTGAAGAAATACAGTAGTGTATTTGAGTGAGACTGGCTCGGATCTCCAGCTGGTATCTGCCCCTTGATTCCAGCTCAGGATCTGGCCACTTTCCAAGCGGAGACATCCTTTAGTTTTGAGCATTGTCTCTCTGCCAGTTCCATTGGTGCTTTTCTGTCCAAATTGTTATGCAAGGCTTGCTGCTTAGGCCGAGCTCTACAAGAACAGCCTCTGTTTAAAGCAGGGCTTGAAAAACAGAGTTTAGAGGACTGCTTGTTTCTGAAAACAACTGAGCCCTTTGGAGATGGACTCAGTGTATGGAACGGGGCTCCTCCCAACTCACGGTTTTGGGGAGGTTCCCCAAGCTAATCCCTGCGTGCTCCCTTCCCTTCCCACCCAGGGAGCTCCGTCCGGAGATCTCCACGTTTGCTTTGGAGTTGGGCACAACACATGAAGACTTGGAGAAGATGAAATCTGGTGCTTTTGTGAGGTATAATCCTATGTAATATACCTGTCTCTCCAAACACGTTGCACTAATTGAGAAAACGAGGACTCTTGGTTTGAATGAAGGGTAGTAGCAGAGAAGCCACGTCCATGTTGGGTGATGCTTCCATGTTCCTTTTTTCCTAACTCCTCCACTTTCCTAAGTGGAGAGTTTTAGCTGGCAGCAGATTTAGCAGTCAGAGGTTTTTGGAGAGGTTCTGGTGCTACTGGAGATGGGTCTGGTGGAACCACCCTAGGAGCCAGTGTTTTTCCTGACCACCTTCAGATGATCTCTGGGAACCCTTTCCTCCACATGGCCCAAGAAGCTCCCTAATTTGTGGCTGCTCTTCAAAGCCTGCAGCAGGACTCTGGTTTTCCATGTGCTGTTGATCTCTCTCGAGGCATTTCTTTAGCCACTGTGCTCCTCCTCAAAAGAGTTAGCAGGTGATTATATGTCTTTTAGGCTTGCAGTTCTTCACACACACTGGCACAATGCTGAGGGTCAGAAAATCAGAGCTGTTGTAATGGAAAATGCTGCTCCGTACTGTCGTGTGAGAAGAGCAATGCCCAGGTTTGTCTTAGTGGTCTAAGGAGGTACCCGGACACATTGCAGGAGAAAGGTGGGAGAGGGGTGTAATGGGGGAGGCTGAGTTTGAAGGTTCATTCCACCTCCCTTTCAGTGCTGTGTTACCTGGTGATGTCTGCTTTAACTACCAGTATCAAGGAAGATTCACGCGATTTTTGCCGAGTGACTAACATGCAGTGTGGAAAAAAAGCCTATTTTTACTCTGAAAACAAGCCTTAGCATTTTGCACATTAATTCCTGCACGAGGCCAAGCATGAGTTGAAGAACTTGCTAAATCAAGTACAGCTGGAGCAATGGGACTGTGAAGGACCCTGTCCTGTTGGCTTTTCTCCTCTGTTTTCGTGCTGCTGGTCTGTGCATTTCAGAGGGAAGCTGTGTGTAAAAACACGTAGCTTCTACACATGGGGAGGGTTTTGACAGGCGAATGTGAAAAATGGAGGAGGAAGCGGTGCTGGAAAAGTGGCTTGTAGAAATAGAGCTGTCATCACGGAGTGGGATTCCCGCTAGCAGAGCTGTGGAAGACAGAGCACGGGCCGGATAGGAAGGAGGAAGGAGCAAGAGGAGCATTGCTAGAAAAAAATGTGGGGATCAGGAAACAAGAGGGCAGCCAAAGGCTGCACTGGGATATTGGGCTTCCTTTGAGACTGGCTGTAAAAATCTAATAGGGAGGGTTAGAGAAATAACGTATGAGAAGAAATGAAACTTGCAGGCATGCATCCCTCTAATTCATATGCAGGAATTCAAACACGAGTTTCCCAGTAAAACAGCTGAAGATTGATATTTTTCCCCCCTTTTTTTTTCCCCTTCTTTTTACTCTTGTGTTGCTAGTGTTGCAATGCGAAGTCAGAAACGTGTCCTTGCCATGCTAATGAAAATGAACCTCTTTGTTTTCAAATGTCATATTTTCCTTTGGCAGCTTGCTGCAGTGGCCTGAGGGAATGACCTTGCTGACTGTTTTGGGGTAAACACCAGTGGGATGAATGTGGGCAAGTGTGTTAGAGCTTTGCTTTTGCGGATAAGAAGTGAAACTTGGGACTTGCAGGGAGCAAAGCATGTTATTTGGAAGCAGAAGTGCTCTTCTTTCAGAAAAAGAAAGCTATGCCCTTGCCTTTAGAGAAGAAAACATTAGGGAGAGTAAATAGAAATCAGGTGAAGAAGAGAGACATTCTGCATCTTAAATATTTGAATCTCTCATCATGGGTTGTTGCTGCTTCACGATATTGTGTGTTATAGTTCCTGCTTCATGAGATTATTTTCAATGTTTGGCAGTCCTATCCAAGCATCCCTTAATATCTATGCACTTGTCAATCTGGTCAGTTAAATCATTAAATCATATTCAGTGTTTAGGTAGTAGCTTTGTTTTAATACTAACAACTTATTCATTTTATTGCTGTTAAGATTTTTTTGGTTCTGAAATGTAGTGAACGTTAAGGTCATCCCTTAAAAACAGCATTATTCAAGGGAATCTAATTGCCTTTGAGCTGCAAGGGACAAGAGCAGAGGAATACTGCCTTTTTCTTCCTGAAGAGCCTTGGTACACTTTAAATGGAAAACATTTGCTCTTGCCTGAAATCAACTGCCTAGTTTGTATTTGTCTTTTCATTATATTTGATAAATACACTAGATTGCATATAATTTGTAACTCTGGATTGTAATTCACATTGCAGAGTTATGCTGTCTAACCTGACAGGCTACCAGAGTGCTTGTTCTTAATGCAAAAGAAATGCACAGGAGTTGCATCGGAATGAAATAGCAGCTAATTTTTTAGCAGGTCATTCTTAAAAAAATAAAAATCTTTTTTTCCTCTGGAGTCTAAGGATTCTTCTCCTTCAAAACGTTTTGTTTTGAAAACTCAATCGGAATTGAAATAACCTAATAATATGTGCCTTTCTAAAACACTCTGCACCAGCTTTTAGTGGAAAATCAATTTCTGGT
Organism: Rhynchotus rufescens; assembly: GCA_032273925.1. Classification (NCBI taxonomy): domain Eukaryota; kingdom Metazoa; phylum Chordata; class Aves; order Tinamiformes; family Tinamidae; genus Rhynchotus; species Rhynchotus rufescens. Next base: position 5,507 of record JAVCKT010098453.1, read on the forward strand.
GAAATCCCGTAGTAATAGGTCACTTCTGAATTCCTTAAAATCCAAAAAGCACATGATTATCCTTTCAATTTTTCCATACTTCAACATGCAGAGACATTATGTAAGCTTCCTTGCACCTCATAAAGTGGAATTGGAGACATTTTAGATTAAGCAGGTAATTTTCAGGGGGAAAACATATATATGCTGTGTTAGAAATGATTCTGTTGCGAATGAGAGTGACATAATTATTTTTACTTAGCTGATGCACTTGTAGAGGAGGGTAATGTATTGCTTGCTGTTTGCTTTATTTGAGAATTATCCCTAGAGTTTTGGAGTTCAAAATGGTATTTCATAGTATTTCTTTTAAGCTTTTATGAGCCTATTATCCAAAAAAAAGACCCTTTCTTGTCAAGCCACTGTGCTCACTTGCTAGCAATTCAATATGTTATTGAAAAATGCACAGAATGTTTTCCTTGGTTTTATAGCACAAAAGTATGTGGAGGTTTCTTCAGTGTATCTTCAATAATTATGTAATGGAAAAATAAAAATGTGAACTGAAAGCATCTCTGAGAAAGTGGGGAAAAGCGGGACCTGATCCTCTTTTGAACATGTCTATTATTTTCAGCATGCTTTTACAAACCAGGTGCTGTGTTTTTAATTGCTCTTTTTTCATTTGTTTCCCAGAACCCAGAATCTGAGGGTTCTGCTGCATTTAGCAGATTTATTGTATTGACACAATTTGTAAGGCATCATTAGCTTGTTGCTTTTCAGTTGCCTAATTCTTTGACTTTGTAATATGGGCAAAGAAAGCTGAAAAGGAGGACTCTGGAAGGGGAATAACCAACAATGTGGTGAACTTGACAGATTTATACTTTTTAGAGACATTCTTAAGCCTCTGCCATAATCCCCCATACATGCACAAGAAAAAGCAGCAGAACAAAATGAAACTGTGCTGTCCTAGTGATATTTAGGTTTTATCCTTTGTGGATTCAGTGTTGGTCTGCCTTGAAATCGGAAGGAAGCAGCACAGTTGGCTTTGCTGGGATCAGTATTTGCTCATATTATCAGGAACCGTGTGTCAACATTTACTGAATTAATTCTTCCTCACAGGACTTGAGCGCAGTGGCAAAATAGAAGTTTCCATTTCCATTTTTCCCTGAAGACAGAGCGAGGCTTCAGCTTCTCTTTTCTGTGATCTGGTTCAGACGGTGAGATCAGGTTTTCCCGTTGCGTTTCCTATTGTGAATCTTATTTTACCGAGGAAAATCATGGTGTTTAGAACTGGAGAATGTTTCCCAAACAACTTTATTCTAATCTTGCTGTTTCTTTTTTTAATTGTAAATTCTCTAGCTGATAAACTCTTTGGAAATGAGTAAGTAGCTTTTCTGACCTAATATGCACCTCCTTTTGATGGAGAGAGCAGATTCCGTGTAGTCATTTGACACACATGACACATCATGCTGCAGCATAGCTAAAAATCTCTTATAAAACAGCCTTCATTTTGTAGAAAAATAATAATCCTTCAGAAACCAGTTTTGTTGATGAGATGCTACTAGTTTAAAGAAAAAAATAAGGAAAATAGGCAACATGCTGTCCAAGTCTATCCAGTCTATATGCACGTTAATAGTGAGTGTCATTTGTCCTTAACAGTAAAATGTTATCCCTGTGAAGTTGCTATGAGTGTGAAGTGAGGAACCTCCACAGATTTATTGCAGTCATGAGGCCGGTGGAAGCCTTTTAAGTGAAATCACCCTGGAAAAGTCTGCTTTTTTAAAAACAATGGGATTCCTGGGTTTAAATTACCCCTGCTCCTGAAATGCAGATAGGTTCCAGCCAAATAGCCAGCAGTCAGAAGGGAGATATTTTCTAATCCTGGTGCCATTAATATTGCATATGAAGCAGCACACATGAAACAGCTTCTCCGACAAGCAAGGAGATGTGCAAACGGAGACACAAAAGCAGAACTGACAAACTGACTTTTCAAGCTGCTGTCGATCAGCAGAGCAGGTCCCAGCCCTGCTTTTCTTGGGCTTTTCAGCATCCCTTGGTAGCCCTTTGGCTTTGGACTTGATGATCTCTGATGTGAGCTAATTAGCTTTGGATTTACTATGTGTAGTGCAGGTAACCGTAAAATTTGGTTCAAATGAGTGTAATTCCCTTTCCTGTAAAGGTTTTTTAAAAAATACAGCTGTCTGTCCAATGGAGATAAAAGGAGGACTAAATAATTTATCCCTTCTTTGTTACTTCTTAATGTCGCATCAAATCTACCTTTCATCTCCTCTGTCTTTCCACATGTAAGTCAGAGATGCTTTAAATTTAGCTGGAAAGAACCATTACGGGTAAATGATTGGTATTTTCTGGACTAAAATACCTTTAAATCCATGAGTTACATTTAGCTCGGTAGAAATAAATACCTGCTGGTGAAAGGATTGTGTGAATCCAACTGTTTTTTTCCATTAAAATATAAACTTAAATAATATTATGCAGTGCCATGCATGATACATGCTACAAAACAGGCCTGTTTGGTCATTGCTGGGTCCATCTGATAGCTGGGCAATGGTCTGGCAGTGAAATTAAAATTAAATTAAGATTTCTAGTTAAGAAATGTCAGTGAAGTATTTGGTTATTGATTTGATAATCAATTCCCCTCTTTTTAAAGAATATACAATATAGCAGAATACTGTTCTGTTGTTTATACCTTGTATCTTAAAATTCGGGGCTGAGATTTATCCTATTCTGCTGTAAAAATCCACTCTATTATGGAATAAAAAGAAATGTCTTTTTTTGGCCTTTTCAGTAACATTGCAAAGTTGCAGTGCCAAGTTCTTTTAAGCTACGATGCGGACACAGTTATAGCAGATGATCTCTTCAAAATGAATGAGCTTTCTGACTGTCAAACTCTAGTGCCTTAAAAAAAAATTCTGAACCCAATTTCATCACCTCTCATATGTCTGTGAAATCTCATTACTGTAGTTTTAGAAAAATGAAAATAGAGAGTGATAATTACATCTCGTAGCAATGATAGTTTACTTGGTCTCATCTCCTGATAAACACTAGCTTCAGGGAAGACTAATTAGTGATTGGAAAATAACTTTTAAAATAGAGCTTTCTGTTACTCTACGACAGAGAAGAATAACATGAAAAAATGCCATAGACAAATGCAGCTTATGAACGTCAAAAAAAGTGATTAAAACCTTTTGATATGTTTTTTACTCTATTTTCCCCTAAAAATGGGCATGGCCCCTAAAATATCACACTATTAACTGTGAATTATTGAATTAGGTTTCTGTGATGATTATTAATGATCCTCTTGCAGGCTGCTTAGTAAAACTATTTTGTAGAGCTATTTTTAGAATGGCCAGTACTTACAGAATAGAAAATTCATATTGGCACATGACTGATAAGCACGGGAAAAAGAGCATGTTGTAACACATGGCACTATGGAGAATCTGGAAAGCATTTTAAGCGATTCTTGTGCTTTATTGTCAATCTTAATCTGAACTATATGTGAGATTTCTCTTGCCCGTGGAGCAGGGTTAATAGGGGAAAGTGAGAAAGCAGCTTTGACCCAAGCCCTTCCCTGCCCCAGGCCCTGATTCTTGATGTTGCAGCAGAGGGTTTTCCAGGGATTTATGTCAGTTGACCCCATTTCACAAATTTTATAGAGCAAAACTTAGAGTAGGTACATGCATAAAGCAAAGCCAACTAATTTTGGTTAAAAAGGAATCATGATGAAATCACTTATTTTTTTTCCAGATATTAGAGCAGAATGGAAGCGTAAAAAGTTGGAAAATCTCTTACATGCAGATGCTCCTTGAAGCTGTGTTGAGTGCAGAGGTCCAGGCAGCAGTAGGGTTGTATGTAGACCAGCACCTGCAAAACATGGGCAAGGTGATAATGTCGAGTAAGTTTTATCCATGATTGGGCTAGAAATTTAATTCACCGTTTTTTAACAGCCTTGATAAAAATAAATGTACTGATTATAACAAAGATGACTTTAGGGAAAGCTGTAAAAATCCAGCACTTAATTTTCATTTGGCAAACATTTCTGAGGTCTTTGTATTGAGATGTTTGATTCACAGTGTAAGCAAAAAGGATTTATTATTTCAGCATTAATTACTGTCATTATGGTGCTATAGGAATTATTGTTTCTACCCCGAAGCTTTTCTGTCCTCAGAAAGGCTCACAGAAAAATTACTTGGAACGTAGTATTAGTAACATAAAAAACTATTGTCTTTTTGAACTATTTCTCATTTGTAGAACAAATAACTGTCCTCTTCTAGGGAGAAAAAAAAAGATAAAAAATACAGCTATATTAATAATGGCTTCTCTGTTAGAATGCAGTGAAGAACTATATTCTACTGGCTTGTCTGCTTGTAATTTCTCTTGAGCCAAAATCTTTAATGGTCAATAAACGCTCGCTAAAGAACTTACTTGCATTGCAGAGTATCAAGTGTGTGTATGTATAGACACACATACAGCTCTATAGGAACTGTTTGGGAAGCTGCTGCTATAGATGAATTGACTGCGATGGAAAAGGTCATTATTGGTAGCCAAACAGGTTCTTGTACTTCTCGTGTAACTTGTAAATTGAGATGTTATAGGTTGGAGGTCCTGCTTGGAAAGGAGATCTTTGTTTGGAAAAAATTGCCTTTGTATTGCAGGCCCTTCATACCCTACCTCCATGGCAGGGGATAGTAGGAAGTGCTTTTTATGGAACTCCAAATTGCTTTCCATGCGTTTCTTGCTGCTTTCCTCCCTTGTCCTCCTTCAGTAGGACAAACTGAGAGTGCTGCAGTATGGAGGAACTTGAATGCAAAATTGCAATGTACAGAGAACCCTATGGAAAACAGAAATCTGTCCAGACTTGTCAGATTATGTTTGTTCAACTTGTGTGAACTTTGTTATTTTTAAAGTAATCCCATGTAATGTGCAGGAATCCCATGTAATGTGCACCTAAAATTCTAGCCTTTAGCTAGGCTGCTAAAAATAAATAAAACTAATAAGATATAAAATAATGAAGTGTAAAAAAATTCCTTGTGCTCTCTAGAACTCCTTTGCATTAAGGACACTTTAGCAATAATTTAAGTGTTATCCAAGAGGCAGAAAATGTTAAAGGTCTCTAGCTTTTGATTAAGATATTCTGTCTACAGCAGCTTTATGCTGATCTGTAGATCCATTTTCATGTAAATATGATTTGGAAGGTATTTAAAGTGGGAGTTTGGGATAAGCATCTGTGTCTCAGGA
>JAVCKT010098456.1:0-10730 GCA_032273925.1 Rhynchotus rufescens
AAAAAGTGTTTTATCAAGTTCCTATGGAACTTTTGGTGCCTCAGCTTGTGGCCGTTTCCTCTAGTCCTAGAGGAAACTGCCACTAGAGGAAGCTAGTCTCTAGTGATGGAGAACGTAGAGAAGGCAGAGTTACTAAATGCCTTCTTTGCGTCTGTCTTTACTGCTAAGGCCGGTCTCCATGAATTACAGAGCCTAGATACACAGAGCGAGAAATAACCAGGAGAGCGGAAGACCTTCTGCTGCTCAAGGAGGATTGGGTTACCAATTATTGAGGTAAACTGGACATCCGTAAATCTGTGGGCCCGGATGGGATGCACCCAAGAGTGCTGAGGGAAGTGGTGAGGGTTATTGCTCAGCTGCTCTCCATCATTTTTCGAGAGTTCATGGAGAGTGGGGGAGGTGCCGGAAGACTGGAAGAAAGCCAGTGTCACCCTAGTCTTCAGCAAGGGCAAGAGGGAGAAGCCGGGCAACCTCACATCTGTCCCTGGAAAGGTGATGGAACAGTTCATTCTGGGGACCATATCTAGGCATGTGAAGGAAAAGAAGGTAGTCAGTAGTAGTCATGGATTCACCAAGGGGAAGTCATGTTTGACGAACTTGATAGCCTTCTGTGATGGGATGACTGGCCAGATGAACAAGCGGAGAACTGTGGATATTGTCTACCTTGATTTCAGCAAGGTCAAGATGGTCGACACAGTCTCCCGTAATATCCTCATAGGATAGCTCCGGAAGTGTGAGTTGGATGAGTAGACAGTGAGGTGGATTGGGAACTGGATGGTGACAGAGCTCAGAGCGTGATGATAAATGATGTCAAGCCTAGTCGGAGGCCTGTGGCCAGTGGCGTCCCCCAGGCGTCAATACTGGGCCCAGTGCTGTTCAACTTGTTCATCAATGATATGGACAAGAGCACAGAGTGTACCCTGAGCCACCGTGTGCCATGTGCTCTAGGTTTCCCTGCTAGAGCAGTTGGGTTAGACTAGATGATCTTTAGAGGTCCCTTCCAACCTTGACTATTCTGTGATTCTGGAGGACTCACAAAACACCGGTGACATTCAACAGTGGTAAGAGTAAGTGCTTTCTCTGTTGTGTGACCTATTCATGTTTCGCTCTACACTTTCTTATACATGCTCCTCCAAATCCTTCCCATCCATTCTATTTTTCCATGTCTTTCTCTATTTGTCTATATTGCTAAGCTAAAGAAGGCTTGAGCGCCAATAAGAAATGATCTGGACCTTCATATCTCAGTCTCAAACAGTCTTTTGGTTAACTAACAATCTCTTTCAGAATGCCTTGACTTATCTTAGAGGTTAGTACATTCTAAGACATCTTTCTTATAGGCAGTTTTAGATGGGGTCATAGTGACTAAGAGGAAAAAAAGTTTAGCAATATTAACTTTATAACAACACCCAAAATTATCTCAACACTCGGCAGAACAGAGATAGCATTCATAACCTTTCATCTCCTTCCCTGTTGTGTCCCATCCAAAAACAACTCATTTCCTCAGTCTTGCCCTCAAAGAGGTGAAGAAATAGTATTTAAATAATTGACTCATTTAATACATATTTTGTAGGCTTCAGTAATGTCAAGCTCATTATTTAATTATTAGTTAGTAAATATTAGTTATTTAATATCCGTGCTCATTCAGATGCTTAGACATCTTCTAACCAGCAGTCCACAGTCATATGTGACCTCAGCAGATCCAGGGGAGACCAGTGATTTTGTGAACACCTCTTCTGGAGCAACAACTATCTGGAACAAAAAATATAACAGAGAAAAAAATGTTAAGTATGCGCATAGGATAAATGCACCTGAGAGGAAAGGAGAGAAAAAAAAATGCTTGTTTACATCTCATCTTGCATCTCTGTTGTTGTCTCTAGAGGTTTCTAATTAATTTAGGTAATTCCCTGATGTAGAATTGAGTGTGAAGTCTGTTTTCAGGCAGTACATTCTGACCAGTTTAAATTGCCATGTCTGTGTCCTCACAGGGGGATACTACATCTGTATCCCAGTATCTCAATTAGAGCACGCTGCCCAGTCCTAGTTTGAACTGTGTTAGTATTTTTGTGTTCACTCTGCAAAGTGCTGGAAGGGGATTCTTTGCAGGTTGGAGAGCCAGGGTGCAGCTCCACGAGTACCAGCATCCCTGGCTTGATTCCTGCTCTGCTCAGCACCAGTTGAGAAAACCCTCGCCTGGAGTCATCCCCACCAGCCTGCTGAGACTGGTCTCTTTGTGACTTTTTAGACAGATAAAGGATTATCACCCCAAAGCCACATCATCTCTCAGTGATCCTAAAGCTGATGTCTCTCTCTAAAGGAGCATTAACACTCAAGATGTTCTGGATTTTAATCCCAGCTTTTCCAATTCACGCTATAGCCTTAAGCAAACCCACCTCCCATTTCACTTTTGACAAAGAGGGAATTAGAAAAAACATTCACCTGTTCAGTTTAAGATTTACTGTGAGAATCTGTCACTGCTGATATGTTGCCAGAGCATGTAAACCATTTGGTGTGATACTTCGAATCCCTCTGCTGACTCTGCTCATACACAGTAAAATTACCAAAATAATTTATTTGCTCTTTAAATTGCCTTTTCTGATTATTTCCATAACTATAGCATGTGACTATCTAATAAATGATCAAGAAGTACCTCAGTCTTGATAGAACTTGTTAGGAAGTGTGTTTTGGTCTTGCATGCCTAGATAAAATAAACCTCTAATTTTTGCTGACATTTTTATTCTCGAAGCTTTGTCTGTACTTGACTAATGCCCTGGAAGCAAATGTGTGGTCATGATTAAAATTCACTTTTCAAGTTTTCCTTTCTCTTTTGTTATCAGAAAGGAAACTACCTAGATTTTTCTCCCTCCAAGTGTGTTACCATAACTCTAGTAATGTATTTCGTCCTTTTAATCTTTGTAATACTAAAATACTGCTGATAAGAAGAGAGTTTGGCTGATATAGTAGGTTCTTTGCAGGTCTCTACAAAGAGAGAAATCCTTGCCTTTTATCGTACTGTTTTTGTAGGCAAATTGTATTGTATTTGTAGGCAAATTCTCAAGCACCAAAGCTACCAACTCAAGCCAAGCTGCATTCTTTTCCTTAGTGATTTAGTTTTTGTAATGATATGGGCAGAAAGTGCCACAAGGCAACACAGTGAGTGGAATACTCCATAGAAAATACTGAAATTTAGTGCCAGCTATGTAAATAAAGCACATAAACACAGTTCTATTCATTCTCAGTTAAATTCAGTCATATTCTAGACATACTGGCCACATTGTGCATGAACTTTTCAATTCATTCTTTTCATTTTAACATGAGTAAGTCTGACTCATCTGGAAGGCTGAAGACTCTTCATGGATGAGCAGTCAAACAGTAGCAAGGTAGTAAATGATGCACAGTGTTCATAGATGGACCACCAGGTCAACCTCATTCTCCATGTTTCTGTCAGGTTAGAGCCAGAACTGCACAGTGTTTGTGCAAACCTGCCTAAGGCAGCTCAGAAACTTGCTCTCATTAAAAATATAGGAGTGCCCCCTCGTGGACAATGTCATATCTAAAGCTGAAGTTTTGGTATCACTCAACTCCAAAAATTTGCAATTTGCAATTTGCAGATGAGCCAAAAGACACTGTGGGGCTCAGGTCACTGCTGCATATTTTCACCTAGAAAAAAAAACAGGTATTTCAGGGAAAAAAAAATGCCTGTTGTTCTGAGAACAGAACAAAATGTTCTGTTGTTCTCCACATTTTGGAGAACTTTTATTCTTAAAAAACAAAACAAAATAACTTGGTTTTAGCCTTCATTTTTGTGTAAACTCTGTTTTTTTTTCCAGCTGTAGGAAAAACCTTAGGATACAACTAGTCTTTGTGTGCCAGGGGCTGAAATTTAAGAAGACAATCTACTCAAAAGTTTCCAAGAGTAACACATTCCATGTTCAACATATAAATCTGGAGGGACTGCAGGTGAACATGGAAGTTCAGTGAAATCAAAGAAAAAAATGCCTCTTAAGATAAGTCCCTGCCTTAACACTCACCTTAGTAAAGGAATAATGTCTTTGCAGAGATGCTTGAGCACATTGTGGAGGTGCTTGTGTCATTCCACTGACTAAATATCTAATGTAGTCTAGGCAGATCTAAATATCTAGGCCTAAATATTTAATCTAAGTTTCTAAATATATAGCTTTCAGATCTCTATGTTATCTGCATAGATAAATTTTCATTTGTTGGTCATTTGGAGTGGGTGATAGCCTGTTTCTGTTTAACAGGAAAAAATTCCTTGCACTCAAGGGGAGCGCACATTGAGCACAGAAAAAAGACCCCTGGCCGCACCAAAATCCTCAAGAATAAAGTTAAATTTTATTCTTCAAGATGCTAATCTTTTGGTTTGACTATCAAAACTCACATGTTTTTAAAACTGCACAGAGGCTTAAAAGTATTTGGCTGGATCAGGCCCCAAAGTTGTACAGTGCTTATGTATTCAAAACTCAGAAAATTACTTCAGAAATGTCTAAAAGTTTTGTATGGTTATGATCCCAATCCCAGGCATTCAAAATACTCAAACACATACATATATAGCATAGTTAATAAATATACAGCTAGGCTACCCAGAATAGGGTCATTCCATAAAAGAAATATATTGGTTTTTTGAATATCTTCTGTGCTTATGCAGTGGGACATTATGAAAACTGAGAAAAAGAGCCACAAACAGAACTTGAGAAAATGATTGCAGCCTAGCATAGAGGGAATTAGGGATTCAATCCAGATTTTCAAGCTTAAGAAAATAGTTTTATTTTTGTGCTGATCTCTATGGAAATCAGCTATGGGAAGCGACTTCAGGAAATTATTGAATTGAATTACTGTTTTCAAAAGTGAGAGATTGTAAAACCTCATTCTTGGGTTTGATGGGTGTCCTTTTTGTGTCTACTAGAAACACCTGCAGCACCACTTGAACAATCTTTCAGTCTTGCCTTACCACCATGTGTACTCTTTTTCCAAGAGCTCATTGCAAGGCATTTGAGAAATGTATGTAGTTTCAAAAATTATTAGACTAATTCATAATATGAAAATCTGTCAAATGTAGCAAATACATTTTCTGTAATTGAGAAGACCCATCAGAGGCTAGAAGATATTCTAGAGGTATCACATGTTTACTCCATTCTTAAACCTATCCAAGGAATTTGCCTTCTTAAACTTATCCAAGGTTGACCATACCTGGAAAAAGAGAGCAGGTCAGACTGATTCCTGGTGTCATGCACTGCTACTGTCCTTATGCTTCATTCCCTAATCTGTTCAAGTTTGGACTAACAAGGATTACGTTAACACACTGCAAGTCCAAGTGCAGTTGTACTCGTGGAAGTAATGCCAGCTTGTGCCTTGTAGAACAAAAGCACTGTTTGCCTTAACTTCAGAGGTCAAAGGATTTCCTCCTATACTGCCAGAGGTTAGGCTCCATTTAAGATTATGCTGCAGTGTGAAACAGTTTTCTCTGCCCCTGGGATGCTAAGCAAAGTGGTGTCTTCAGGGAAATTGCAGACTCTTCATCTTCAGAAATCAGGACAGGAAGACAGATACCATTTAATGCTAATGCTGCTGGTGCGTCTATGTTTTTTATCATCAAAGAAATAGATTTAATATTATTAATAGCAGGCTAGCAGGTAGAAGCAATATTTGCAGATAGCATATGGAAACATGGGTTTTGTAATTTGTACAGGGAATATTATAAGTGAAATTAAAGATAAGTAAATTCAGAAGAAATGGCCCAAGGAGTTTTATGGTCAGAGGTCAGATACCCAGCCTAGCTACAGAGCAGCTAGTGTTTTTGTGGAACAAGATAGCTTTGTATTATCAGCAAACAAAATATAATACTAATGATATCTAATCAGCTTATAGAGATAAAGATAATTTTTAATTTATTTAAAGAGAGGAAGTAACATGCAGGAAACAGAACTTTTCTTCTGGCACTGAACCTGGCTTCAGGCAGATTTGCATCCGCACATACCCCCACATTTTTGAAATTTAGTTTGTGAACATAGACAGTTTTTCACCACCTGAAGTAAAATTACCACAATCATTTTCATTTTCTGTAGTATTTCTTTATGATAGGAGGATAATGACTGAGAAGGAAGATGTCATATAGTTCATCCTACTGTAAGGCATAAAAATCTGGAACACATTTTTTCTTGTTTATTTTATAGTGATGTGTTTAAAGCTTAATTTATTTTATATTGCTGTTCACTTTGAAAGATCAATCTCTTGGTGAGGGGGCATCCGACTGTCTCACATCTACTGTCCAAGTCCAACTGAGGCTTAAGCAAGGTTAGAGAGACACCTCTACAGTAAGTACTTTAGACCTGCAGATTCTGCATTTGGACTTCTTAAGACTTTCTTCCAAGTCTCATTAAGTATGCAACTGTACAGTTTAAGCTTCTTTTCTTTCCAGACCATTTGTCTATCATCCATTAAGAGATGCAGTGAAAAGAATCATCGGTAAATAAACATAGAAACAAACAAATAGAAAAAGGCAAAGAAGTACCTCAAATTAAGATGCCAGAAACTCCAGGGGCTCATAGAGATACTGTCTTCACCACATAAATAAATAAATAAATAAATAAATAAATAAATAAATAAATAAAACGAACAGTAAAGACTAAAAATATATAAAAAGTCTTTTTTTAAAAAAAAATAAAAATAAATTAAGCCATATAAAATCAAGAATGTGTATTCAGTTCAATTTTTTTAGACCTAAAAGAGCCTTACAGCTGTCCCTATTGGAAGGTCAGTATTAGTATAAATCACTATAAAGGTTTTCTGTCAGAAGGTCAATGTGTATAGATTTGAAGATGTGATAAGATATCTCCTAGTAAATCTACTGAACTAAAATAAAAACTTTTGACATTGAGCTTGCAAGGATATGAGAACTCCTTTGTAACAATTCTGTCCCAACCTCTGGAGTGTGGTCCCCGCCTGGGCAGAGGACAAAATCCTTGGCAAAGTATAATGTACATGGCATTCATGGGGATCTAGCTCTGCTAAGGAGGAGAATGGCTGATCTCCATTAGAGGGCAACACAACACCAGGCTTACAGGAGTAAAGGTATCTAGAGTCCTATTTTTTTAGCGGGAATACTCAACAGAACTGTCATTTCTTCTCCGTGTCAAACCTGCTTCAGCATCTCAGGCACTGCTTTACTCCTCTCCTTCTTCACAGGAGATTCAGTTGACTAAACAACCCTTGCATATTTGGCTCAACACACATTTTTGACAGTCAGCTGTCATTCCTGCTGTATTCAATGGACTTTATGTGCTGCAAACTTGGAGGTGATGGGAAGACCAAAGCATTATATAACATTTAATTCACCTGAAACTCATTGCCATGAGTTTCATGTGAGCAAGCCATGGACTCCCAACACTTTCCCAGAAAAATATCCCTACAAAATAAACATGCAGATAGTTTTGATTCATACACTGAAGGTAAGTGCAATATTCTTGCTCCACAGTTCTTGCTGTCATGGGGAGGTTTAGCTGCTTGAGTTTGTGAGACCTGCATCCCATTTCTGAGATGGACCAGCTATATAACAGTGACTCGTAGTGCTCAGAAAGACTGGAGGGAAACCATTCTGTGATTCTGTGAAAAATACTGAGAGAGGTGGGACTGTTGAGACAGGGCTGTTCTGAGCTTAACAAGAGGGAAAACACTAAATGGCAGTCCTAAAGGAAAACAACAAAAACAACTAATTGGGAGTAATTGGGCCATTTGTGCAAGTCATTGGTTCTTTCAGTGTTAACAGAGCTGGTGAAAATCAATATCTCATGCAAGCTAGAAAGGTTTCGTTAAGAGCAAATCATGTCAGATATTTCAGATTTCTTACAGGACTATGAATTCCTGCTGGAACATGAGCCCTCACAGGAGTTATGGCCTTAAAAGGGAACCAAGCACACATAAAGTAGAAGTAAAAAAAAAAAAAAAAAAACTCTCTGGTATGTAAACTATCAGCACATGAGATAAGAACTTGCTTGTGGTTACCCTGCTTATGCATTAGCTACAAGCTATGTAGAACAATCAATGCTAAGGCAGAATAAGGAACATTAAGTTCCCATTAAGTACCCGGAGTACTGTGTGCAGTTCTGGACTCTCCAGTATAAGAGGGACATGGAGCTCCTAGAGAGGGTCCAGCGGAGAGCAACAAAGATGATTAAGGGACTGGAACATCTCTCATATGAGGAGTCACTAAGTGAGTTGGGCCTGTTCAGCTTGGAGAAGAGAAGGCTGAGAGGGGATCTGATTAACTTGTATAAGTTCATGAGGGGAGAATGTAGGGAAGAAGGGGCCAACAAGCTTTTCTCATTGGTGGCCAGCGATAGGACAACGGGCAATGGATATAAGTTGAAACCCAGGCAGTTCCATCTCCATGTGAGGAAGAACTTCTTTACTGTGAGAGTAACAGAGCACTGGAACAGACTGTCCAGGGAGGTTGTGGAGTCTCCTTCTCTGGAGGTCTTCCAAACTTGCCTGGATGCCACCCTGTGCCCTGTGCTCGAGGTGTCCCTACTTGAGCGGGAAGGCTGGACTAGATGATCTCTAGAGGTCCCTTCCAACCTTGAACATTCTATGATTCTGTGTGATTCTGTGAAGTAACTGAGCATACTTAATTAAATCTAATCAGTAGAACTGGAAATCATAGGGGAGCTTGGGCATGCCAGGTCTCTCTGCCTAGATAACTAAATCAATAATATGGTATTATTCCAAGATTGCCAGCCTGACAGTATCAGGAAAATCCATTTTGGATATAGATGCTGCAAAACTAGGATCAATGGGAAAAAAAAAGTCAGGGAAAGACTGTTCTTGGGGAAAAATTCAGGCAGAGAAAAGGAGATGCAGGGCAGATAAAAGGTAAGCCCCAAATTCAGGAAAGAAATGAAAAACGAGAAAAAGAAATAAAATCAAAGAACAGAAGGTGAATATTCCAGCAGGGACAGTGTTCACACCTACAGATGTCAGTGATGCTGATCTGCAGACTCAAGACCACCAGGACAACAGAGAGATCACCTTGGGCAACCAGTTGTATCTTGCATCGTGTCTATGCTTTTAAGACTTGGTGTCAGCAGAGAATTGCAGAATTCCGTCTCAACACTTATTGAATGGTAATTAAATAGTGCCTGTATGTGATTCATTATATTTAAGGTCTATAATTAACAGTTACATAGCTGTTCATAATAGCCTTATAGTTATATAATGATGAAACGATATTACTAGCTTGATATTTAGTTTTTTGTGTTATTGATTGTTTTGCTTATTTAGATATTGACTATTGGTTGCTTTGCTAATTAACTCAGTGTGCTCACAGTTCAATAAACACCTTGATCATATTGTACCAGTTACCTCTCAAGTCTCCGAATCAAAGGTAGAGTATCCAACCTTGGCTGCAACAGATGGATAATTGGCAAAATGAGTAAACTGAAAGCAATAGACAAGATATACTTTGACTTTAATAAGACTTTTCATATTGTCTTAGATGTCATTACATATACATGAAGAAAATATGGTTGAGATTAAATCCCCATTAAGAGAGCACACACTTAGTTGAAACTTCGAGAGTTTCAATTCACATCTCAATTTGATATGAAGAATTCATATCGGGCAAAGGCCCTGAGGGCATCTGTGGTGTGTGAGGCAATGAGGATTTTCATTGTTTACTTGTGCAGTTGAACAGGGAGCTCAATTATAAAAATGTTTGCTGGCACCAAGCTGGCAGAAGTTCTATGTGGTATAGAGGATGGGACTGGAATTCAAAAAGATCCTAATAAATTGGAAACATTATCTGGGCTAATAAAAAAAGCAGACAAAAGAATAACAAGATATATAAATGCAAAGTGATAGAGAGCAAGCTATAACAGATCATGGCAGAAAATGACTTAAAGGTTTTTAAAATGATCAGAAATTAAACCAAACATGTTTTGTTCTGGAATGTATTAGCTAGCACTCTGGTGATAAGACCTGTGAGCTAATTATTTAATTCCAGTCACACCTAGTAAGTACTGATTTGGGGATATACCAAAGTACTTTATAATATACTGCTCTGTAAATATTAGTACAAAGATGACTTGGTACATAGCAACTGTACTGAACATTGTTGAAATACTTAACACAGGTTTTAAAACAGGGATGTGCAAACTCAACTTTATGTTGAGATAAGCAATCTGCCTCATAACCTAAAACACTACATGGATAAAGTAATCACGAATGATACTTTTTTTCTTCCTAATATTTCAATTTTACTTTTTTTCTTCCGAAAATGCTACAGCTGTATTAATCCCAGGAGCAGTTTTTGGTCATCTTGAGAAGTATTCTACCTCAGGCAACAGGAATTTTAGTAAGGGTACTTCAAGCCCATACTTTATATCAAGACCTTCCTTGATTTCTCAAGGTGATTGTGAGACTGCTAACTATTAGAAGGAAAATAGCAGAAAGTAATCTGAGCAAATACAACAGAAGAATTTATTTCTTCTTACTCTTTGATGGTACTAGGAGGTACTAGATGGAGGTACTAGACCAACATGAATAGATTGTCAGAATCAAATACAACCTGCCATGTAATAATAATCCAAGTCGGAGCTCTGGATGGCGCATAGGCTGCAGTACGCATTTTCAAAATACGCACTCTGGGATGCACCCCAGGGTGTTGCGGGAACTGGCGGATGTCATAGCCAAGCCGCTCGCCATCATCTTTGGAAGGTCCT
>JAVCKT010098457.1:0-10729 GCA_032273925.1 Rhynchotus rufescens
GTGCTGTACTCTAAGTTGATTTGTTGCTCAAAACCATGGAAGTACCTAAGAAATTGCCAATAAGGTTTGAGCTCCATAAGAAACTTCCACTGTTTTTCCAAGGAGAAAGAAAAATAGGGAGCGATGCAGAAGAACAAACCTTTCAAAAGTCCCCAAACAAACATCTCTGCTCATTCTACCCTTCAAGGAGCAAGTGCTCACACATGTTAACAAAAGCAAAGCTAACAAAATCTCATTTGAAAGAGCTAATGAAAGAGGATGTTTTTGTAGCAAACTCCTGTTTTTTGGCCTAGCCTCTGCTTTGGCATCTGCTTGATCTAGCAATTTAAGACTCCTTTCTGAAAAATGGTATTGGAAATTGTAAACTGTATTGGAAATTGTAGTCACAGTGGGAATTAGTGATCCCAGCAGCTTGATACCAGCTTCTTTCCTTCCACGTGTGTCCTGGTAACACTTGCAGCATTTAGGACCTACAGAAGTGTCCTAGCAATGACTCATGCCATTTGCTTGACTTCTGTCAGTGCAAATAACAGTATACCAGAAATGCTAACTAGAAATGCAAGTTGTATCAGGCTGCAGCTTTGGCAGAGTAACCTGTAACTGCTTCATTCACAGCTGGCACACACCTGGTGCCCTCCCCAGACAGGGCCTGGAACAAGTAGTAAAGCCAAATATGTAACAGACACCAGCATCAATTATCTCTGACATTTACAGGGTCCTGGCTACACTGTATGTGTGTTTCCTGCATGTCTGGAGTGTGTTGCCTCTTGGTCAGGTTGCTTGGAATTTCTTCTTTCCTAGAGATTTCCCCCAAAAAATCTTCCAGCAGCTCTGGCAAATGAGGAGAAGAGGAGGGACAAGTGTTTCCAAGTCAACATGTAACAGAATTTGGTGGCAGGGATCTGAATCCAAAACCTTCCTTAGGTTTTATTTCAGAATTGCTTTGTAAGAATCAGGAGCAATTTTGGAAGTAGACGAGAAGGGATGATTTGCAACCTCAAATCAAACTGCTACCTCAACAAGCCTAATGCCTTCTCCTTAGAGTGACCATCATTTGATGTGTCAGAGGGATATAAACTGTTCCAGGGATGCTATGATCTTTTTGAGGTGAGCAATGGTGCTCCTGATGTGCCAGAAGTAGGGCATTTTGGACATCGATGTTCTCCTAGCTTGCATAGTTCCTAATACTTGTCATAAATCATATAATCCTTTCTATATTTTTTGTGTGTCTGCAGTAGAAAACACCTGTCTTTGCATTCTCTGCTTTAAAAAGCAATGAGATGGACTGTAGATCGGGATCAGTTTGGATCAGAACTGGGGTTGACTTACTTAGACTTTTTTCCTTTTTAGACTTCACGCTCTGTTTCATGCTCCTGTTTTCGGTATCATTCCTGTCTGCACTTTTGAACTGGTTTGACTGCCTTAAATTATTATTACATCTCTGTATTTCAGTTGTGTAATGCTTATTTATATAGCCAATAGTTTATCCAATCTATAAAGAGCTTAAGGTCTTCTAGATTTCTATTAGCATTTGCTTTAGACCAAACAATTTAGAGTAATAGAAGAGCAGCTGCAAGCAAAGTGTAGCATAGTCTTCTACAGATTGGTACTCTGTCCTTTCAACTCTCTTACCTCTTTTTAGGAAGGTCAGTTTGTGGTGCTAGGTACAAATTTAGCGGTAGTGTTTCTATAATTACAGCTTCCAAGTTATTATATTTCCCGTGTTCTCCTTTGCTCCGTGTTTTGGTCAAGACCTATAAACTAAAGAGAGTGACTCACATGTACTCTGTTGACTGGAGGCTTTATTATGGCAGTGCTAGCAGCAAGAAGAACTGGAGCCTTTTTTGAGGATATTTTCTCGGCCTTCTGCAGGTTTTGGAGCGAGCTAAACAACAGTAATGCTAAACAGCGGTGAGTTAAACATGATGTGCTCGGCCAACGTGTAATGTGAGCACCAGCTCCATTTACAATGCTCATAATAAGAGCTACAGGAGGGCAAAAGCATCGTGTTGGGCTTCCATGCAGGAATGCCATCTCCTCATCTCACTCCAAAGGCATCTTGCAGTAGACTCTCTAAGGACACTATTACATATAGGTTGATTTTAAGAGATTTTCAAACCATCTAATACGTGTTGGGCACTGTATCCTCTACATCACCGTTCCTGCATCCTTCAGGAGCACTACCCTCTTTCCAGAGTACGAGGATACCATCTGCATGAGCTTTTATCCTTGCATAACACCTGGTAACAGAAGACTTTTTAAATATACAAATAAATGATCAGCTTGACCTCAGGTTAACAAAAACATTTCCACATTCATTTTTGTTGAAGTGCAAAACATCTGTAAAGAAATAATTTCCTCTCTCCAGAGGTAACATATATTTTTCCAAATAGTGATTTTTTTAATGGATGCTGTTTTTTTGTAGAGACAGCTCTTTTAAAATATTTTGGCAGTTAGTAATTCTCAGGACCACAAATCACTTTTGAAAGCCAGCCAAATAATTGAGCTCTTACATACCACAATATCTTAGCCCATCAGGGTTGAATGCCCTTAGAAAATATTACAGTTTTGTTGGATTGAAAAAAAGGAACAAATTGGAAACCAACAGGTTTGAAAACTGCTGGATCCCAGGCTGGGGAATTGTGAATTGAAGGAAGAGTAGTGGTTGAGTAGCCTTTTAGGTCAAAGAAAAGTATCTTTTTACTGATCTTAAAACGACTTAGGATGTATATTTGTGAAATTCCATATGCATCTTCTCAGGTAATACATTTTCAACTGACGAAACAGGACCAACAAAAATCTAAGTTCAGTATTTGTATTGTGACAGGCAAGATGAGAGAACCAAACAGTTAGATGGTGGGCCCCGGGTTTCCCATGTGAGATGAATAAATAAATGCAGCCATCTCTGTGCTTATGTGCAAGTCCCTCTTTCCACAGCTGGGAGCCTCTCTCTGTGTGGTACCCAGTCCAACTTCACTGCCATTTTGCACCTGGCTGGGGCTCTTTCCATTGCTCTTTCTTTGTGTTTAATTGCTGCATTACAACCAACACAGGAGGTGCCTGTATGGTGGCATTTTGAATACTTTTCAAGTGAGTCCTCTGGTTGCTTGCACTGTTTGCTTCGTTTCTCCTGGGTGGTTTGGGGTTACACCAAGTGGGTGTTTTCCACGAGAAATGTAACTAACAGCTACGGTCAAGGTATGCACCGAAAGGACTCCAGCTCCTAAAGGGAACACGGGATCTGAACCGAGGACTGATCTGTCAAAGAAATTCACGCCACATGATGTTTTGGTCCAGGAACAGATCAAATAGAATCAGAAGTAACACTGGAATTCCATATAGTGGAGATGCAGGGGTCTCGGTACTGTTTCCACCTACTGAGATTGTTCTCTTGTGTAAGAACTTTTTTTTTTTTTTTAATGTAGACACAGCCAAAGAAAGCGCAGGTTTTGAATCAGTAGTTTCACAGTTCTATTTTAGAACCAGCCATCCTCATTCCAACTCCTGTTTCTGCCTCAACGTGCTGCAGCGTTGCGCTGTGCTCTAGAGCGGCGCTCCGGGACTGATAGGAAGGGGTGGCGTAGAAGATGAAAGCGGCAAGTATTTTCCTAGGGAAATAACCTCTCATGCTTCTAACTCCGCAGGCAAGCACCAGATCCTAGCTGCCACTAGGAAATAAAATTAATCGACATCCCCAACGCTGCCCTGTCTTCCTAGTGGGAGTGCTCATAGCGGCAAGAAGCAATTGCTTCCAGTCCTGCTCTGGAAGGTCGTTGGGGATTAAAGCGCAGAGGCTCCCGCCTCGTCCTTGGCGTGAGCGCGGCTGCGGCTGCGGCGCGAGGAAAAGGGAGCCCGGCTGAACGGGAGCCGGCTGCTGCCCAGCACCCACCAAAGGAAATGCAGGATAATACGTTTCTGAGTGCTCCGCTACCATGAAAAGAAGATTAAAGGATAAGTGGCTTATACTGTTACATTGACTCGAGCCTACAAAACAAAGTCACGGAGGGTTTTTTTTTTCTCTCTGTGTCAGTTCTGATATGCTGTTTATCAGCAGTGTGTGGCTTCCGTTTGGGAATGAGAGGATTAAGGGAAGAAGCGGGGAAATGCAGTTTGCCCCATAGGGAGGGAAGTGTTCTGGGGGGAAACGTGGGAAGCGCAGTCCTGCTCCTGACTGGAGAGCGCCTGGTACCTACCTCATTGCTCCTTTGGATGAGTTGCTTCAGGGAACTCACACTTTCCCGAATTTTCAGATGGCAGTGCCTGAAATAAGGGGTTTAGGAAGCACCAAAGGAGTGAACAAGGGTCAGAGCTCTGCACACAGAAAGGATATTTTTTGGTTTGACTTCTTCAGCTGGGGAGATTTCCCCAGTATTTTCATACAGTTGTGTGCTAAGGGAGGCCCTGTGAACCAGCCCTTTGGAAGTCTTGTTGGAAGGATGCAGCAAGCCGTCCTGTGCAACAGAGAAAGCAAGAAATACCAACTGCCTCAGTTGTGTGGGGAATGCTTTTAATCCTGTTCCACCACAGAAAATGAGCAGGGCTCTCGTCAGCTAGAGAACGGAGGCACACCTAATTCCTAACCATCAGCGGTGATTTACCACAGAGCTTTGTATGCCCAACCTGGAGCATGCCTTGCTAGGAAAGCACTTGTTGTTGTGCAACGTTACTTTCCTCTTGCAAAGACCCAGGCGTGTGGTTTCTGTTTGTGTCCGCCTTGTTCTGCTCTGCTGGAATCTGGTTATAAATTCCTTGCTGTTTTCCTTGCAGGGCCAAGGTAGATGCTTTCTACCGAAACCCATACATGGATTCTCAAGGTCTCATTCTTTGAGATCCAGGCATGCTTTTATTCTCCTCCCCGGGATCTGAGAATGCCTTTCTTGTCTTCCTTTCTCTCACTAGCAATATGAAGATTTAATTCCTACAAGGGGCATGAGCTTGCATTCCCACCTTTTCCGCTTTGTAAGGGAGACATTGGATTCTCTTCAACTTTCTAAGTACTGCTCAGTGTACTAGACCTAAAGCTTCATTGCAGAATTATTATGGGTGCTTTACTTTCTGAGTGGGTAGCAATATTCTGATAACATGGAAAATGGTGCTTGCAGACTGTATTCCTATAATAAACCTCAACGTTTTTTCTACCTAGGCTTTATGGCCTGTTTTTATTCTGTGAGACTTTGTAATTCTACCAATTTGGGGGTGAGAAGCTTGGAAAGAAAGGTAGATGCATCACATAGCTGAAGCAATTGCCCCCAAAGACCATTCTCTGTTTTTCAGAAATCCTGACTATACCTGAAATCCTTTCTCCACTGAAACCCAACGACGTTGCTACTGAGTTTACTAGGGAGTATGGATGTATTTTGCTCTATGAATGGGCTATACCTAGGGAGGGAGTGTCATGCAGTGCAATTTCATGCTGTGGTGGATTTCCAGAGATCACACCTGGCAGCACTGGAGACACAATCTGCCATATGTGTCTGAGCAGATAAACGGGAGATTAGCACCTGGATAGTTCTGCAGTGTCAGCTAAAGATGTGGAAAAATCTGAAATCTCAGTATCCCAGGTCAAACACAAGGATCAGAGACTGTGATTTTCATGGTTTTGCTTTAATGTTTAGTACCTCATAGGGCCATTTACTTGAATAATGGCACTCTTTTTGGCACACACAAAAATAACAACTCATGGCAAACCTGCAGGCAAGGAGATGACTTTATATCTGTTTTGTAGATGGAGAAATTGAGAAAGATAATTCACTGAGTTAGAGTCAGAATAAATGGTTGAGGTAAGAGAAGCTCCCTGATACCCATGAGCCTTCCAGTAGTTTTTCGTCTATAAATTTAGTGGATTTGCTTGCAAAGTCTTAGTCCAAATCTTTCTAGAGAGGATTTCCAAAATAGTATTTAATTAACCCTCCAAAAGGAGATAAAGTATTTCAGATAACATTAACTTAAAACATCTGAGGAAAGGAAGCTTTTCATTATCAGTGGGAAATTTGCAGAGAGAATTTGCAGCGTAGGATTATGCTGAATGGGCCAGCATTTTAATTTTGTAAAGCCAAATGTTTAAATTGTCCTGGAGTCCACGTAAAATGTGAGAGGCACTGATCTGAGGGAGGGATTTGTCTGTTGAGGTTTGCTGTCAAAGAAACGAGTTTCATCTTTGCTTCTTGCAGCGGCCCGCGCTCTGCTCCCCTTGCCCAGCGCAGGACGTGCCCTTCATAATGGTTGAGCTCGTCTCCATTCCTCTGAACCCAAGTCAGGTTTAAGAATTTTGTTCACCTGGTATGGATACATAACGAGAAATCACTCAGGCTACAGAGAATTTCACTTTCAAGGGTATGCTGTGAGAAGTAAGAGCGAGCTACAAAGGGGACCCTATAGAGATTCACTGGGCTTTTGAGAAGATCCTTCAGACAAGCCTGTAGCTAGAAATTTCAGCAAAGATGAAAGCACAAACCAAAATAACATCTGAGAGCTCCTCAGAATATCTTTACCTTAAACTGTCACTCTGAATGTTTTTTTCTTATTATTTTCCCTAACTTTTTGAGAATTTACTGAACATGTATTTTAAAGGCCCCGGCGTATTATTTATTTACAAAAACATCTTTGCGTTTTATGAATTGGTTAATTTGCATTGGACTTTTGAAGTTTACATTAATAATACCAGCAAATGCTATTGTTAGGGCATTTCCAGACTCATGTCAAGGTACTGAAATAGGGTGTTAGGAGACAAGTCTGTCGGGTGGTGTGTTCATGTGATGCGAGTTAGTGGCTCCTACGCAGTACCCCCCTCACAGCAAATCGCCGTTGTTTTTGGCATAGAAAGGTGCCAGTTCTTTTGTGCCTACTAAAAGAACAAGCGTCCTGCTTGGGGAGGTCCATTTTCCCTGCTCTCATGGTGAGTCCTTGGCCAAAGTGCTCCGGCCTAGTGAGAAGTTGCCTGTCTAGCGTGAGGGTGGTGTGTAATGAAATGCTCCTGCACTGACAGAGCATGGACAGTTACAAAATGCTCCAGCCAGCAACTTGCTGGAGAGCCAGCAATGCACAAAATAACCTCAGCATGCAGAAGATGCCCTGAGAGAATGCTAATGCAAAGGGAGCGTAGTAGGGATTACTGCTGGATTTGTAATGTGGCTTGAAGCAATCAGCTAGACCAAACCTGCTGCGCATGCACTTGGACAGACAGAGGGAAAGAAAGTCATTAACTGTCCATCTTTCCTTAACACTAACTTCTTCCCTGCTTTCCTTTCTGCTCAAGGTTCAGTTGGGCTCCTTTTTGCCTCTATTAAACAAGTTACTCATGACATCCTGTGTCTCCCATTTACCACCTTTTTGCTTCACCTGTGAACTCACTGTGTGAGAACTCACATTTGCAACTGCTGCTCCAGGTGCCTCTTCTCTGAGAACATGCTCATCCCACGGTAGCCTGTCTTCTTCTTTCTCTCTTTGGAAGTAACTGCTCTCCTGAAGGTCCGAAAGCTTCCTTGCACACAAATCTCCTGGCCTCTTTCTCACTCTGTCCTCTTTTGCTTTAATGCTTTGGTCACAAATAAGAAGTTTTTCTCTCTTCTCCTTTCCATTTCCTCCTTTGCATTTTCCAGTTACTCTAGAGTTTCCCCTTGTCCATTTAATCTCCAGTTTAGGAAAAGGGAACGCTTTGGCATACTGACCAATATGGTGAAATACTGCTGAGCCCTCATTTAATAAGCACCCGTCTCATATTCTCCATGGTCATGGCTCTCCTCTTTTGCTTTGCAATGTTTTTGCTGCCACATTTTACAGAGAAGAGTCAGGAGAGCAAAGGATAATCTGTGAGTCACTTGTGCAGTGATGACTTGCAGATTCTCTTATTTCCTTCCTTTTTTTTTTTTCCCCCATCCTGGCAATCTCTTATTTCAGTTTCATTCTTAAGAGGGGAATAAATCATTTCTAAAGTGCTTTGAATGCCTCTGCTCTTATTGCAAAGCATTATTAAAATATTACCAATACTTAGAGCAGAATTTCTCGACTTTCATCTGCAAGGCAGATCTGAAAGGCTTTTTCTTTTTGTTGGAAAACATAATCTCATCACAGAGACTTTAGAGCCCTATTCATGAAAGTTCAGACGGGGAGATTATGTGTCTTTTGAACTCTGGCTCTCTTGTGAAAGCCAACTGCTACTTTTGGCTTGTTTGTCTTATTTTTTTTTCGCTTTTTCCCTTTTATTTATTTATTTATTTTTTTAACTGTGTTGGATAGTTGAACAGAACCTCCTCTGTAATCTGATGATTTAGGATACTAAAAAATATTAGAATTGCTCTTTGGCACTTGGGATGTCTTATTGCACCAGTGGCTTGTTGAGCAGGGAAGTGAGACGGTGTTCTCTGGCCATCTTTTTTTACTGACAATTTTGTATGGAAGTCACTAAGTTCTACAGAAGTCATCTTAACTTTCTGAGCAAGGTACAAAGTCGCCTCACTCTGTTTGTTCATCAGTGGCTGCCTTGGTGTAGAAGAGACTTCACCAAAGAGAAATGAGAGAGAATATTTGCAAGAAAGTTTGTTTTCATTCCACTTTTTGTTTTGATTTATTTTGATCTACCCATGAATTAGTTATTGCTATATGTTCTATAAGTAGAATTGGTGTCACCGTTCGCCAGTCATCATTTGACTCTGAGACTTCCAAACATGTTCAGTTCTCCGCCTTTGACATTTTTAGGGTAGCTATGTTTTTGCAGTGGCTGGAGGTACTTTGCATTCAGGCTGCAGTGGCGGCTCCTCCGTGGCCCAAACATCACGTTGCTGCAGGCCACTCATGTTCCCTCTCCTCTGTGATCGGATCTGATCTTCTGATTTCAGCCTTCCTCATTTCTGTGGTTGCACATACATGCACTGCCCCTGCTATACATGATTTGCAGAATCCTTTTCTGTGCCTTTTGCAGTTTCTTGCATCATTTGGCCTGATATATTTCACTTTTGACTGCCTGTAATAGCTTTGCTATTTGAATTCTAGATCTTAAGTAGACATTGTCATTGGTGTTCAGTTGTTCTAAGTCTGGGAATGGTCCATGATGCTAAATGATGCATCTGGAGCTGTACTGTCCTAGACGAGGAATTTATGTCATGAACTTGGATTTGAGGCTGTCTCTAAAATATTGATTCTGTAAAAGTAATAAGTGGAGACAAGGATGATGCCATCCCAGCTCGACATCTTTGAGATTAATTGCATGCAGAGATCTTAGTAGGAAAACCAGCTTTTCTCATCTTGCAATGTTTAAATAGAACAAAAATGAAAATGTTTCTGTGATTTATCCTGATTTATGTTTCAAAACACTGAGAGGAATCTATATATCTATATATTCTGCCTACCTGGGACAGGTACCAGAAAATGTGTAGGTTTTATGCTACACAGCTTCTGAGTTTTCTTAAGAAATGCAGATCTGGTAGATCTATGACTCTCCAAATAGTTTAGGACTGTGGTTAAAAGAAAAGGGAATAAGAAAAGATTAAGAAATTACTGTAATTGTTAAAGGTGAACAAGCCAAACTAAACTTATGGTATAAGACACACACATGTGGATGTGACTGATATCTCAAAATTGAACATGTAAGTGATCCTGGTTTCAATAAGGTAAAAAAAAAACGGAAAAGATTTTAGAAATAGAGTTTGAGAGTTAAAAATGGTAAATGACTGATCTACTGACATTTCCTCTCTTTTGAGGAGGATATTGGCACTTTCACAGCTCATAGAGCATAAATCTCAAAGTGTGCATAAGCCTTTAAAATTTCTTTAAGAACAGAAACTATGAATAATAATGGACATATTCAACCTCCTATTTTGATGTATTTAAAAAAATGTATTTTATGAAACTCCACGTAATGCAGCTGGAGTGAGTTCCTGTTTTTTTTTAATACTAGAATTTTTTGGATTTTTTTAATACTAGAGTATTAGTCTCTACTAATCACTATCATAAAAATGACATGTGTAACTTTTAAGCAAAGAAGCTTGGTTTGTTTATGTTGCTATCAATATGTCTGTGTGGAAGGAAAATCATTGCAAGCTGACTCCGTACTGGGAGATTGCCGATCTCCAGACACCATCTTAAACAACTTTAAACAAACAGAAAAACCAAACTCTGAGACCTGTTTTACTGCACGCAATTTAAAGGTCATCTCTACACATCCATAGGCAATATTTAATTGCCTCTTTCCGGTATGAAGGGACTTGTGCCTCTAGAATACGTATTCTCTTTCCCTCAGGACTCTTCTGATCCCAAGGCCATGGCCCATTTGCTCTGTTTATTATTTACTCAAACGGAACCCATCAACTCCAGCCACGCTTTCTGTCTGTTCTGATGATTTTTCGTTGATTAGTCAGCATAGATACCACTTCTGTGATGAAATTTGTTTTTAGTGCAGTGTCAAAAGAATCCTGGTGGTTATAATCTCTGCCTGTAATCAAGTTATAACATTGAAAAACACATAAATGTAGATCATAATATATCATAAATGTATATCATAATATATATTGCTGGTGCCTTGGAACCAGCATATATATATTCTGGCATATATATATATATATATTTTATATACTATATATATTATATATATATATAAAAACATATATATAATATGTTTATATATATGTATATATGTATATATGTATATATACATATAATATATATTATATATATTATATATATTGTATATAAAATATATTGTATATATATAAAATATATATATATAAAATTATAT
>JAVCKT010098459.1:0-10727 GCA_032273925.1 Rhynchotus rufescens
TCCGCGTGCGGGGAGAGCGGCGGCGGGAGGTGTATGTTGGCGGGGGGAGTGGGGAGGGGAAGGGGAGGCCGCGGGGAGGGAGCTGCGGAGGAAGCGCGGGGGGAGCGGGCGAGCTGGGCCCTGCTGCTGCCGCCGCCTCCCCCCGCTCCGCTCCGCTCCGCGCCGCTCCGCGCGGGGGGCGCCCGGCCGAGCGCGGCGGGAGGAGGCAGCGGCCGCGGCGAGGCGGGAGCCGGAGGAGAGTATTAAAAGCAGCAATTTAAAATTAACTGCCCGGCGCCCACGTAATTTCCTGCTCGCGGTTGGTAAACAAAGAGCCCCTCGGCCGCCGCTGCCCGCACCGCGCGGAGCGGCGAGAAGCGCCGGGCGGAGCGGGGAGCGGCACCGAGGGGCTGCGCTGTGCGGGGGGGCTCGGCCGGCCCGGCCCGCACCTGCCTCGCGCTCAGCGAATGACAACAGCGGCAACACCGACAAC
Organism: Rhynchotus rufescens; assembly: GCA_032273925.1. Lineage (NCBI taxonomy): Eukaryota > Metazoa > Chordata > Aves > Tinamiformes > Tinamidae > Rhynchotus > Rhynchotus rufescens. The sequence continues at coordinate 473 of JAVCKT010098459.1, forward strand.
AACAACAATGATAATGATCAAGACAATAATTAATGTAAATAAAAACCTCCGGTGGCTCAGGCTGTCCCGGCCCCGCGGCCCCCACGCCCCGACTAGAACGGAGGGAGGGCTCGGGCTCTGCTCGGCTGGCTCCTGGTACGCCCGATATCCAAAGCTTCCCGTTTCTCAATGCTACGGGAATTCCCGTGCCCCTTCCAGGCACCTCACGGCAAAACATGGGAGTGACCTTAAATCCCTCAGCCGGGCAACACCTCCCCGGGCCGCCCGGGGATGGAGCCGGATCCGGGTCCCGGCCGCCCCGACACCGCCTGGACCCGGTCGCGGCCCCTGGGGCACCGCGACACCCTCCAGCCCGGGATCATCCAAGAGCTGCTGCCGGCCGGGCCTCCGAGACCTCCAAGGGGTGTCCCAGGGGTCCCGGGATCCCCCCACCCGCCTCCTCCGCCTGCTCCGTTTTGCTGCCTTTTACAGCGGGGTAAAATCCGTTGGAAAAGCGGAGGTAACGGGGAACCTTCACATCCTGTCCCTTCCTGAAGGAGTGGGCAAGGGACGGGCTGCAAGCGGGACCCTTGTTCGCCAGGCCCCGAATCCTCTCAAATCGAAGAGGTTATAAAACGGTGGATTTAAAATAACTAAATTAGCTGCTAATCCAATTGCCAGAGTGCGGCAAACCCAAGAACTCAATCCCCGGCGACCGGCACCTCCGGAAGGACACGGCAGCGCCCCGAGCCCCCAATATTCGCCCTGGGCGGCGGAGGGCGGCGGCAGCGGTCGGGTTCTCCCGGGGCCCTGGGCACTCGCTGCAGCCCCGAGTCCGGCCGGGGCATCTCCCGGGCTAGCGCGGTCCCCAGGGCCCCGCTCGGGGTGTTCCCGGTGGTGGCGGCCCGGGGCCGGCGGGATTCGAGGCCTCCCATGTGGCTCGTGCGGATGCGCCCCGAGCCGCGGCTCCTTCTCGGCTTCAGCCCGTGGCTCCTTCTTTCAGGGAGGGAGGAAAACAGCATGGAGAAAATAATGATTAATTAAGGAGAGGAAAAAAATTAAAAAAAAAAAAGAAAGAAAGAAAAAGAAAACAACAGAGAATGGAGAGGGCGGAAGAAGAAACGTGGTGAGGCTGCCTGCGCAGGGAAGGGCCGAGCGCAGCATTGCGGAGGGCTGGGGCAGTCCCCGGCTCCCGGGGCCGGGGCTGGAGCCGGAGCCGGGGCTGGAGCCGACACTGAGCTTGGAGCTGGGGCTGGGCTTGGAGCCAGGGTTGTAGCCGAGGCCGAGGTTGAAGTCGGGGCCAGGATTGAGCCAGGGCTGGAGCCGGCGCCGAGGCCGGAGCTGGAACCGGGGCTAGAGCCGAGGCCGGAGCTGGGGCTGGGGTTGGGGCTGGAGCCGGGGCCGAAGCCGAGGCCGAGGTTGAAAATGCGGCTGGAGCCGGGGCTGGAGCCGTGGCCGGAGGCGCAGGAGCCGTACGGATCAGGCAGCCCGTCTCTCCGCCGCCGTTCCGGGTCGGACAGCGGCTCGTTTTGTGCCAAAGGCGAACGATTCAAAACGAAAAACAGAATAATAATAATAAAAAAAGAACAAGCAAGCCCCAAATCCGCCCCGCGCTCTGCAGAGGCGATTCCTGGCCCTTGCATGTGGGATCGACTCCCAGGCTCATTCCCACCCAGGGGAAAAGGCAGAGGGGCCGCCGCCCAGGCGCTGCCGCAACGAAATGTCCCTTCCCCGGCGATCCCCGGCGTGTCCCCGGCGCGGAGCGACCGCGCAGGTTCCGCGCACTCACCCCGCTGCTGCGCTCCGCTGCCGCTCTCGGCGTTAGAGCGCCCGCGACACGGTTTTATGGGCAGCGGCAACGCGGCTTTGCCTGGGGACGGGGCACAGTTCACTGGAAAGCAGGGGAAGGGGAATAAATACCCTCGTGCGAGCCGCGGCTCCGGCGCTGCGCCGCTTTCCGAGGCAGGGCGAGGAGATCCGCGCTCCCTCCGCACCGCGCAGGGCGCAGGGGAGTCGCGGTGAACGTGTGCCTCGTTTCCTTTGTAATAATAATAATAATTATTATTATTACTATGCCTATTATTACTATTAGAACTTACTGTTGCAAGTGTTGTTGTTTTGGTTTGGGTTCGTTATCGCTATTGCGATTTCTATTGTTCTCCCTCAGATCATCTCGATTTTATTTTTATTTCTAACGCGAGGAAGCGGTAACGAGCCCGGGGAAGCCTGGCTCGAGCAGGAGCGTTTTTCCAGCCACTTCTTGCTGCCTTCGAAGCCCCACAACCCTCGGTGGCGGATCCCAGGGAGCCGCACTGCGCGCCCCGGACGCCGGGGCCCTCCCATGTGCCAGGCCGCTCTAGGAGGGTGAGGGAGGAAAAAGACAAAAATTAAAAATACATATATACGTGTGTATATGTATATATATAGATATACAGACACACACATACATATATACACAAATATATTCCTGCTGTGCATTGTGGAGGAAGGTCGGGCAGGACGGTGCCGGGAGCGGGGGCTCGGCTGGGGGGAGCCGAAGCCCGCGCAAAGCCGGGGGCGGCAGCGCTGCGGCCGGGCTCGCCTTAGCACGGCGGGCTTGGCACGGCTCTGCGCGCCTTGGCACGGCTCTGCACCGCCCGGCTCGCTCGGGCCGGACTCGGTTCGGCTCAGCGCGGCTCAGCAGGACCACGTTTCCCCACGGCGGCGGGGAGGACTGTCCACCCTGGCTGCCTGGATCCGGGCCCGAACCCAAGCTGCGGGCGCGGAAAATCGTTGGCGGCGAAATTGGGGTGGCGGATTTTTTTTAAGTGTATGTATACATATTATTTTTAGGAAACCAAATCCCCCGATTACGTGCAGTCCCCGAGTCGCTGGCTCGGCGCAACGGTTCCTAACCCGCTGCTCCCTAACTCGGGTCCCCTTGGGACGGGGAGACACTGGGGCGGCCAGGGGAGAAAGGAGACCTTCCTCTTCCTCCCTTTCCCCTAACAAATGGCCTTTACTCGAGAAGGAGCCGCGGGCCCGACCCCAGCCGCCCTCCCATGTGCAGCCGCAAAGACAGAGCCGCTAGAAACGAAATCTCCGGCGGAGGCGGCGGGGCAGCCCGGCCCGGCTCCGGGTCGGCCCTCCCGGTGCCGACGGAAGCCGCGGACCTGCTGTAACCGTGTCCGAGCCCGGTGGGGAGCAGCAGCCCCAGGCCCTCGCAGCACCCACGCATCGCCCCCTCCGTGAGCCTGATCAGTGACACTGGCTTTGGGCCCCGCACGGCCACGCGGGACCGTCCGGTGCACGGGTGCGCGTGGCTGCCCGCACACAGGACCACCGAGCATGGGTACCACCAAAAGGAGGACCGACACAGGGCGACTGTGGCCGGACAGGATGGGACCGCGCACGGATACGGGCTATGTGGGCACACACACTGTGCGGCTGTCCCTGGATAGAGGAGGACGATGCCCTGTGCAACGTGAAGTGTGCACTGATGCAGAGCGATTGTGCACGGCTGCAAGCGCCCGGGGTGCAGCGTGAAGGTGTAAGGGTGCGGGCTCAGTGTGCACGACGTGGTGTGAACGAGCATGGTCGTCACTGCTCGCCCATGCACACGATGGTATGAGAGGGGAGCTGCAGAAGTGTGCACGGGCACCATGCAAGTGTGCACAGGCACCATGCGAGCGTGCACGGCACCATACGAGTGTGTACGGCACCGTGCAAAAGTGCATGGGCATGAAGTAAGAGTATATGGGACCATGCAAGTGTGCGTGGCACCATGCAAGCATGCACGGGCACGATGTAAGCGTGCACGGGCATCATGCAACATTGCATGAGTACACTATAAGCATGCACGAGACCATGCAAGTGTGCACAGGCACGATGTAAGCATGCGCGGGACCATGCAAGCATGCACGGCACCATGCAAGTGTGCACCGGCTCGATGCAAATGGGCATGGGCATAGGATAATTGTGCACGGGCACAGGGTAATTATGCACAGCTACAGCGCGAGTGAGCACGGAAAAGGTGTCGTGCCCTGCTGTGCACGGGAACTGCCCGAGATGCAATGCAGACATGCAGGGAACCGTGCCACCGTGCACGAGCGCAGTGTAAGCGTGCAGGGACACGGTGTGACTAGCCACGGACACCGAGTGCCTGCACGTGGTTGTGCCCGGCTGTGCCCGGTGTGCGGCGTGTGTCGCGGTGCCTGGCGGTGTGCGGTACAAGGGCTCAGGCACGGGCACCGGGCCAGCGTGCAGGGGGACAGGCAGGGAAGCGGCGCCGCGGGACACGGGCGCGGCGGGACCGTGCCCGATGTGTTCCGTGGGCGACACGAGGCTGCAGGCAGGCAGAGCGTGACTGCAGCGGGGACGATGTCCTCGGGTGGAGACAGAGTTCCCGGGTGGGGACGGCGTCCCTGGGCTCCCGGTGCAGGTTTCCGTTGTCCCCCAGGCACGGGACGCACAGACCTGTGGCTGGTGCCGTCCGTGGGAGCGGCCTCGGGGGAGCCTGGGGACACGCGGGAGAGTCTGGGGTTTTCATCACCCCTCAAGGAGGCAGTCCCCACGTGCCCCACTCTGCACAGCTCCCCCCGACGCTGATTTCGTTTGCTGCTTTTCGCGTTCCGCGTGGAAACGAAGGCGGCTCGACGGCGCCGCGTGGGGCGCGGGGGTCCCGGCAGCAGCCCCGGGCAGTCCCGGGCTCCTCCGGGGCACGGCCGCCGCCTCTCGGTTCCGCTGTCCCGAACGAAACGAAAACCTCGTGCCCGGGACCACTGCAGCGCCGCGCCGGAGGCTCCACGGGCCGTGGGCTGCCGGGTCCCGGCCCCGCTCCCGCTCCCGGCGCCTCTGCTGGTGCCATTTCCCCGGTCGGGCTTTCACTCGACGGTTCTGGTCGCCCTTTCCCGTTGCCCCATGGCGAAATGGTCGCTCCTGGGGGACGCGGGGCTCCGCTCCCCGGGACGGGCCAAGACGCAACCGGGGACCGAGGCGGCAGTGGACGACGGGGCGGCCCGGGGCGGCGGCCGGGCTCGAGGCTCAGTCCCTCTGCGTCTCCGAAACATCCCCTTAACCGGGCCCTTTGGGGGACCCAACGAATCCTTCCCGTCCGCCGCACCCCGCAGCCTCTCTTTGGGTTCTGCTCCCTCCAAGCAGGGTCGGACCCCGCCGGCCGCTCCCGGCCCTCCCGCCGCTCCCGGGTCCCGGAGCGCCCGAGCGCCGGGGCTCCCCCCACACCCGTCCCGCCGTCCGGCGCGGGGGGGACACCCCAGCACCAGCTCCCGTGTCCTGATCTCTGCTGCTGGGAGCCCGCGCCCAGTATTCCTACTCCTGCATCCCTGTTATCGGCATCCCTGCTCCCGGCACCTTCCTGGGACCCGGCTCGCAGTGCTCGCAGTGCTGCATCCCTGCTCCTGGCACCCACTCCCCTAGGATCCCTTCCCCCGGGACTGTGGCCCTGGATCCCTGCTCCTCTGCTCACCGCTCCCACCCAGCCACGGAGACCCTACCCCTTGGTCCCTTGGGATCTCTGCTCCCTCCCCGGCTGTGCCCACTCCCCCCTGCTTGGCATGGCAGTGCCACAGCCCCCCATCAGTGGCCACCAGCTCCGGCACACATCAGCTTGGAGCGGGGCTGGCTGTGGAGCTGGATAATTGAAAAAATAAGCACTGCAAGGGTGGTCGGGAGGGAGTTGGGGTAGTGCTGAGCCCAGGAGCAAGCTGATACACACACGTATGCCCACTGCACCCGCATGGGTCGGTTGCACACTGCAAGCACAGCCTTGCACACCCCTGCAGCAGCACAGTCTAAGGGACAAGGGAGTTACAGCTCAGGTGCATCCTCACCCCCCAGCAGCTCTGGTGCCCCAGTTTCCCCCTCCCAAGTGTGTGAGGCACCACACGGATGTGCGAGGAGTGAAGACGGGGTGATGGAGATGAGGACTCCATCCCCGGAGCAAGGGGAGGAGCGGAGGAAGCAGGTGGAGAGGAGCGCGCACAGACGAGCAGGTCACCCAAGTGCCACGGCGGCTCTTTTGCACCAGAGCAAACTGCTCTGGATGCTGCAGGGTGTCACTCTCCCGTGCGCCCTGCACACCATGTCCCCGGCGTGTGACAGCACGTGCATCCCCAGGGGGGTCCATGCTGCAGTGCAGGAGTCACAGGTACCCTTGGGCACTGCCAGCTGCAGGAGGGGCTGGGATCACATCCCATGGGAGCTGCTCCCACATTCCTGCCACCCGCAACCCCCCTGCCCTGCCCTGGGCACCTCTCTCCTCCTAGAGCTGAAGAAACAGGAGCCTCGTGGTGCTGCCCAGCCCAGCACCCTCGTCTGGGGACAGGGTTTTCCTGGTCCTGTGTCCCTGACAGGACTGCTGGAAGCTAAAATAGCCATAAACAAGGTCCTCCCGGGCTGCCTTCCCCCTTGCTGGGCGCGGATGGCTCCAAAACCTATATTTTTCCTTCCATGCCTTGTGGTCTGTGGGGTGAGAAGAGGGGAAACAACCCGGGCAGGGTCAGACACAAGACCCATCTGTCCGTGCATGCCCCCATGCACACGGCAGAGGCGGAGGGGCGGCGAGGGGGGCTCCGGGAGGAGCGGCAGCAGCCAGCCCGTCTCACAGCTATCACCGTGCTGCAGATAATTGGTGATGATGGTGAGGAAGGAGCAGGATTGGACTTAGCAGATGTTACCGAGAGCGCTAAGTCTGAGGCGGGGAGGACGTGCTAGGAGCCGGCGTCGACATGGAGGACGGGCAGCTGCAAACGGGGACGGGGACCGGGGCACAGCACCCGCCACGGGCGCCGCCGACACAGACCGCTCCAAGCAGCATTCCATTGCAAATGCTCCCGCTCGACATTTGGGGGGAAATCCCAGAAACGCAGAGCAGGATGGCGAGGAGGGCAACACAACCCAGGGCTGCTGGCCCAACCTGCTGCATTGCTGCATTGCTGCATTGCTGCATTGCTGCACTGCTGCACTGCTGCATTGCTGCACTGCTCCAAGCCCGCAGCGATAACTGCAGCACTAGTTGGCACCGCTGTATCACAGCGAGCTCCATGCGCACTCGCCCGCAGTGCCCGGCCTGATCCGCGCGCGCTCCTGCTGCCAAAGCCAGCGCGGTGCAATCGGCCCGGGAATTATTGTAAGCAGCAAATCAAAGCACGCACTAATTTATCCAAGGCGAAATGCCTGGCGAGTTTCTGCAAGGTCCTCTGCCGGGTGGAAAATCCGTGGCCTCCAGTTCACCTTCTGACCTGCTGCTATTCCCTGGCGCTGCCTTTGAACCATGTGACGGGCGGATTTGGCTTAACACGTATCGCTCCAGCAGCAGAGGAGGAGAAGGCGCCCGGGGGCAGCGGAGGTAATCGCGGCTGCCTGCCGGGCGTGCGGGGCGGCGCAGGAGCGCCGCTCCAGATTAAGGACTCCGGACGGAGCCCTGCTCCCGCTCCGAGTCCCGCAGATCCCATAGCAGGTCCCCGTGGCCCCTGGGCATTGATAGAGCACTAGCCAAGGTTTGGCCCTGCCTTGATGCTGCCCACGGCCACCCTTGCTGCTGGGTGACCCTCGTGCTGCCCGTGGGAGCAGGGCCCAGCTGGGATGCACCCGGATCCAGCCCGTACGGCAGCAACCGGGTGTTCGCGGGGCCGTTGCACATTGCGGAGCAGCTGGCGCAGCAGGCGGGGGCAGCGAGTGCCACACGGGGATCGCCCCCGCTGCCCCCGCGCAGCTGCGCTCGTCGTGGGGCGCTCGAGGCGCCGGGCGAGCTGCGTTGAGCGGTGGCACCGCCAGCCCCTCGGCCCCGCGTGCGTCGCAGGCGGGCACGGCGGGGGCAGAGCCGCCGGGGACAGCGCTGCCCTCGCCGCGAGCCGGGGCGGCAGCGGGGGCTGCTGTTTTTCCAGGTGGGAGAGGAGCTGCGGGAAGAGCGGCTGGTGCTGGCTGCACCGCGGCAGAGCAGGGCGCTCGTGGCACCCAGTACAGCTAGTGCATGCGTGTCCTGCCCTGCTGCCCCCGGCTTCGGCACAGCCAGCGGAGCTCGCTGCCCTTGCACCCTCCCTTCCACACCAGGGCCCCCAAAGCAGGCTCTGCTCCGTGAAACAGCCTGCGTGGCCGGGCACAATCCCCGCTTTGGCCTTGCCGAGTGTGTGTGTGCCCATTTGGGCAGGACGTCCCCTTGCGGCACTGCAGCCCGTCCTGGGGCTGCCCCTCGCCTCGCGGCCCCGCTGCCCGGGGCAGAGCAGCGGCATTAGGGCCACGTGAGCAGCGCTGCGCCCATGCGCCCGCACCCCCAGTGCAGCCGCGGCACCGCGCCAGGCGGCTGCAGGGTGACATCTAACGGCCGCACACGGACGGACGGACGGACGGATGGAGGGGCTGTGCAGGAAGCAGCCCATGGGCTGGGCACACGGAGGGCGGCGTTACCCTCCCATCCTGTCCCATTCCTCCCATCCCGTCCCATCCCATCCCAGTCCTGTGTCCTGCAGGCCGAACTCATGCCCCAGAGCCTTTTGAGGACCCCATGGACAACAGAGGGGGACAAGCGAGCGAAGGGCAGCGTGCGCTGCTCCCTGTGGCCCTGCGGGGGAAACGGGATGATCCTGGACTGATCCCCCGGCTGACACTGAGGATCAAATATTTCTTGAGCCGAAGGCTGGATAGGACCCAGGGGAGGCCAAGGCCCCTTCCGAGCCCCCCTGGACACAATCACACCGCTTGCTGCTCCGGGTTTATTCCAGGTACACGGAGGCATCGCCATGTCACTCTTGCCACCAGCCCAGCAAGAGTCCCCTGGGCCTGGCAGGGGCTCTGGGCAGTCACAGATCCGGGGATCCAGCACCTGTGGGGCACCACGCACTGTCCCCGGCACCGGACACCCTGCCGGAGTGAGAACCACATCCATGGGGAGGAGGAGGCTGGAGAGGCACAACAGGGACAGGAGGACAGGCTGAGAAGAGCAGGGTGCAGAGGGACACTGCAGCTGGGCTCGCAGACCAGCCCAGGCCCCAGGCGAGTCCCTCTCCACATCGGTCCATCTCCAGGCCTACGAATCCACAGCTGGGGTTGGGAATCTGCAGCTGTGGCCGGGATGCAGCCAGGCCAGAGGGGTCTGCGCAGGGCCAGCGCCTGGGCCACATAAACGTCTGTCTAAGAGGCTCCATCCGCCTGGAAAAGGACCCCGGGGTCAGCAGAGCCCTGGGAGCTGCAGCACCAAGTGGTCCTGGATTGTCCCTGTGCCCTGGAGCTGCATCGAGCGCCAGGGCCAGCCTGGGACTGGCAGGACCCGACATGTCCCCGGTGCTTGGGAGGGTCCTGGTGCCCAGCATGTCCCACCTGCACCTGCTCCCGCTTGCTGCTCATCTCCAGGGTGTCCTCGGCCCTCGGCAGCACCCAGAGCTTCCTCAGCCTGGGCGGGAAGAGGGACGTGTGGGGCTGAAAGGTGGCACCCACCTCGGGGCCGCCCCCAGCCCCCTGCCCAAGGCCACAGCCCCGTCACCTGGGCCAGAGCTTGGTGGCGGCGAAGGCGGCGGCGGCGGCACAGACCAGGGTGCCCAGCAGCCCTGCCACCACGGTGACAGCCAGCCGGTGCGAGAGGGCTGCGGGCAGAGCGTGGCATTGCGGGCGGCGCAGCTGGGGTGCATGGGGATGCCCCCCTGCATTGCAGCCCCTTTGGCAGAACCCCGTCCTTGCAAGGCACCAGGTCCTTCGGAAAGCAGCAAACCTGGGCGAGTGGCAGCGCTGCCCCCTCGGTGCCTCCCTGCCCGACACTCGTCACTCCCCCAGCTCCAGCCACTCACTCCCTCGCTCCAGAAGCCCCCTTTGTGCTGAATGTGCAGTTTGCAAAGGGACCACCCCCCTGCCTTGACTATGCAGCTGGCAAAGGGACCCCCCCACGGGCCCCTACCACCCTTGGATTTGCAGCTTGCAAAACGTCCTCTCTTCCTCTCTACTAGGCTCCCTCCCTAGGTTGGCAGCTTACAAAGCCTCCCCCCTTGCACTCGCAGGATGCAAAAGACATCCCAGCCCTGGCATTTGCAGCTTGCAAAGGGACCCCCAGCTCCAGCATTTGCAGCTTGCAAAGGGACTCCCCAGCCCTGGCACTTGCAGCTTGCAAAGGGACCCCCAGCCCCAGCATTCACAGCTTGCAAAGGGACCCCCAGCTCCAGCATTTGCAGCTTGCAAAGGGACCCCCAGCCCCAGCATTTGCACCTTGCAAAGGGACCCCCAGTCCTGGCATTTGCAGCTTGCAAAGGGACCCTCAGCCCTGGCATTTGCAGCTTGCAAAGGGACCCCCCCA
>JAVCKT010098460.1:0-10726 GCA_032273925.1 Rhynchotus rufescens
AAATTTCCATTTTGATTGATTTATATCTTTAACAAGCAGCAATCTTTTCTACATACGGAAGATGATATACTATCATCTTGCTATCCTGCCATAGTAAAATGATGATATAAAACAGAGGTGGACAATATTCTTCTCCGGGAGAAACTGAACACACAGCTGCCCCATGTCAGCCCATGGGGCCCCATGCCCCATTAATCAATAATCCCAGGAAGCAGTATTTTTACAAACACTGTCACTAGATCCGGCGCCCATCCAGTAGCAATCTTATCAATATATTAGTAAATTACTTTTTCCCTTGTGCAGATTAAGGCACAGTGCACCTGAAGCTGAGACTGTCACGTTCAGACGTGGCAGACAGCTGAACGAAGAAGGCACAAGGAGACAAAGAGCTCTCACTTGACAACATGAAAAAGAGAAGCCAAGGAGTGATTTAAACACAGCTGGGAGCGATCAAAACCAGAGCCCAGAAGACAAATGAGGCTGCAGCAGGTTAAATGAGGCAAGTGAGTTTTGAGGCATTTATGCATTCAGCTTCCTAACTAGAGCTCAGCTCTCAGGAATGACTGTTAAACAACAGCCTGACAGGAATTTGCAAGAAAACGGGCATGCAAGATAAAACATGGAAGCTGAATTTAGATGCGTGCAGTAAAACTGTCGGGAATTTAAAAGCACTACCATATACCATATAAATCAGAGGTTTTTAGTCTAAATGTAAAATAAAAATCTGTAAATCATATTTTCTTTTCAGGAAGTATTGGCAGAGTTTCAAGATGTATTTACGTAATCTCAAAATGTGTGTGTGTGTGTGTGTGTGTGTGTGTGTGTGTTTGTGTTTTTCCCACCTGGCTAATCTTGAATGAAATATAACCATTAGGAAACAAAAATATTATGGTTACGCCTTGCTATTATGAGTGAAAAGGTAAAATATCACACTCACATGCAAAAAACATGGGAAACATGAAGAACTTCAAAAAAATAAGACTCTGTTTTCTATTCTCTTAATGTCTTCCAGTAGCCATATGAATTTATCTGTATTCAGCTCAGGCCAGTTATTTGTATATTTACTATCCCAATAAATCTGCTTTTACTGCATAAGGAGCCTATAAAACACTGTTAAAAGCTTCATATCATATTTAGCAGAATAAAAAAAGAGGAAAGGGCCTTACCCTTCTCCTCATCCAAACTGGGAGCAGACCCTCTTTGAGTCTATATTCACTGAACACAGACAGGAAGGGGCCAGCAGGCACCAAACACTCGTGACTATTGCAGGAGTTGCACGAATGGCTCTTCTCCAGCTTTATGTCCATCTCCTTCACGCATGGGGCTTGCAAGTGCTCACTTATGGTGTAGTCAAGCTTTCCACTTTCAGAATGATTTAAAAAACAAATGGTTTGGCAAACACGTTTTCCATCAAAGTCAAAATACATAAGTTAACCTGCAGAGAATGCAATTCTTACATTTTCCAAATATTGTGTAAAATACAGATTTCACATTAAAAATATATACCTTGAGTGTATGAAATTCAGATTGAACTTAGTTTGTCTTTAAGATCAATGATGAGTTAGTATTTTTATAGAAGTATTTTATCATAAGACAAAGGATTCTCATTCACCTAAAACGAGACAAAAAGGAAGATCCTAGTCTGTGTCAGGGATATGAATTACATGCATCTCTGTGACCTTCTGCATATCCAGTCACCAAGTTTTTCCAAGGTAATGCCCAAATGATGTGTAACATCACATGAAATGTGTGAACAAAATACTGAGTTCTTTGGTTTTCCGCACTACTTATTCTAACATGTAGTACATACTGCAGAAAAGATTACTTGAATTTGATAATTATTACATTTACTTATCAGAATAAAGTTTGGGTTTTTTTTTCATTTTAATATGGAAGGAACTAACCATGTGCTCCTACAAAACATATAGGACATGTAAGATACAGGTGGAAAAAGGATATTTTATGCATCAGAACTGACCTCTTTACAGCTACTGCATCTCATCTTTATAGAGTTTTGAAAAAAAAACAAGAAGTTATATAACTTGGTAAAAACCCGACAGAACCAATGTCATTCTAAATTTCACTGTGTGAAAATCGATTATAGGATGCAAAAAATAAAATCCTCAGGAACCAAAATCTCTATCCCATAATAACTGTGTGTGTATGTGTGTGTGTGTGTGTGTGTGTGTGTGTGTGTGTGTATGCATGCATATATTTGTGTTTATTATATGTATATTTGTATGTATTTTGAGGCAAAATAAGAATGAGTAATAAAACTTTTGAGAACAAGAGTGTGTTGGAGAGAAATGCAAGCAAGGGATGAGAGTAAAAGGCATAAAATAGCATCAGATCATTTTCAGGATGCTCTAAAGAGAAAGTAAAAATACAAATCACTTTGATGACTTATCATTTTGATTCTTTTTATACAAAATACAAAATATTCTAAATAAGTCACTTGAAACATAAAGGTTAACTGGAATAAGGAAGCCTAACAATTCTTGTATACTTTCGTAACACTGTATACTTTTTAAAAATTGAATTCAGTCCTGCTTAATCAGACTATACTTTTCTAATGCAAAAAAAAAAAAAAAAAAATAGAGAGAAAAAAAGAAATAAGGCAAACTTTTATTGGAGGTGGTTAGGCTAAGTCAACAGATCTTTTCTAGTATCCCATTTTCTCAACAAGGCACAATGAAAGATATAAAGCTACTGGCTCAGGAACCATTCAAGAAACTCTATAATCACAAAACTGGATCCCTTTCCCTCCCCTTATCAGATGTATCAACATCGTCGTTTATCCACTCAAACATAAGCCACCTGGAAAACAAGATCTGGTAATTCTCATTTGATTTAGCTGCAAGTGGACACTTGGAATGGATTTCTAGAGAAAGAAAGCAAAAGAACATATTTTCTAAAAAAAGGATATAACGGAAGAAGAAGAAAGGAAGAGTATGCAAAATACGACCAAAGCACATAAAAAAAAGAATCTGTTGACCCCATCAAATGAAAATTATGATGATGCACATCCAAGTATTCAGAATGGTTTACAAATTTTACATGAAAAAAAAAGTACTGAACAAAATGGAGAAAACTGTCAAGAAAAGAAATACAGAAGTGAGCAGTCCATGGGTTTGCATCAGTTCTTGAACTTTTCCTGTGCTCCAAACAATCCTTAATTCTCCCGTCTAGGTTTGACAGGGCAGGGAAGGACCAAGTAGAGCAAAGCTGGACACCCAGTGGAAACTGCTGCAGAGCTGTGAGTTACAAAGCTGAACCTCTTCAAAACACTCAGCTACTTTACAAGGCCACTCAAGGAGGCAGTTTTGGACTTAGATATCCTGTGCTCCTCTTTGGATGTCTGTCCTTATGTGACATGGGCGAGATCCAGCATGTTATCTCCATCATGAATTCATCTCTGGCTCTGGCTCATCTCCAAACTACTGTAGTAACGGGGAAAAACAGATCCCTCCCACAACCTTTAAAAGAAGCCTTCAGACTATTTCTGTGAGGCATTACAGCCAGTGCATAAGGCATCTACTGAAGAGGCCCACTACATCAAGCTCTTCACGTACTCTGGCACTGAAATCCAGTTTATGGATTTAGTTCTGTGAGCAAAGTCCTGAATAGCCAGCAGTATGGATACAAACGACATTTCTGTTCATACCCAGAAAAGAAAATCTTTGTAATGGAGAGTGCATCAAGAGTTTTACTACTGCTAATAATCAGCATCAGAAAACTACAGGTGTTTTGCTCAGCTGGGTTCTTATGAAAAGAAGGCTGAGGTTCTTGAGCACAGCTAGCTGCAGAAAGATCCTTTTCCACTGGCTGCACTGCATTTCCCACCAGGAAGGATCAAGTAGGTCTCGTTTACCAATAACCTTAGTATGACCAAGCCAATGCCAGGTGAACAATTTGCTTAACTCTTGTTATATATAATTTTTTGTGTATATATATATATATGTGTGTATATATATGTATACACACACATTTATACACATATATATGTACATATATACACACACACACATATATATATTTATAGTAAGCATTATTTTAATATATTTTATAAGTAGAGAAAGAGAAATGTTCACTGCATTTTGTTTAGCTGTTTCAGGGCTTGCCACTGTTTGCACATTAGCCGGAGAACAGCAAGGTTCAGAAAGCTACTGCAGTGTCCCAGAAGGAAACTGCAGCACAGCAAACTTCAACTTTAGTGTCTTTCCTTCCCTACAGATCCAAACTTTTAAATAAAGAAATCTGTGCTGCCATTGCAGGTTAAAATACAACTTCTAGATGCCTTCTGGGTAGCAATTAAATGTATAATTGAGATCTTTAAGACATTAGAAAGGAAATTCAGTGTATTTTCTAAATGGCTGCAGGGAATGAGATAACACAAATCCATTTTATGCCAAGGCACTTTTCTGCCCACATGCATTCAGTGCACATCACTGGACCCCCCGGCAAGCCTAAGGGGCTGCTTCTTCCATAAATACCACCTCCGGAGTTTGCAGAGAAGGGAGTTTCGAAGCTGTAAGGTGCAGTCCTTAATGGGAGAGCCTTTAATGAGCTTTATGGGTGAGTTCATCAGTACAGTTTTAAGATTTTAAACTTTTTACTGTTGGTAGTTACTTCATGTCGGATTTATAGACAGCTACTTTCTGTTTCTCTCTCCTCATGTTTTTGTCTCTGTGTGTAAGTAGAGTCTGACTGACTGTTCTCTGAGACTAATTCCCCTATCCACAACTTAAGACTTCTTATAAGAAATAGAAACTTTATCCATGTATTTACCTTCTTAAAATTGATTTTCTACCTTGTTTATCAGCATTTTGGTTCACCACTGGCACAGAAACTGATTATTCAGCCTTTTACTACTGCTTACAGAGCAATCTTGGATAAAACTGAGCTTCACTACAGATGATAGGCCTAAAAATTAACAGTGCTGCACCCAGCTTTTGTCAGAGCACTTTAGAACTGCAGAAAGCAAACAATCCTTCCTTATATCATTTTCCTCATCAATAAACTCTTCATTAAGAAAACAACAACACTAACTCACTACAGCCCTTTGCTTCTCCCTATTTCAGCATCCAAACAAACAACACAAAATTTGGGATTCAAAATAAAGCTAAGTAGACAGTACATTGCATCTTTCATCTGGCTGAACCTTGCCATTTCCCTTGGATTTCATTTCCACATGAAACCATTCAGTAAACACACAGTAAGTCTCCTGCCTCCCATGCTTTGCTGCCTTCAGTTTCCTCCCCCTTTCAAGTGAGTAGCAGTACTCCAGAAATCGGTCCATCTTAATCTCCTTGTTTCTCTTTAATCTTTCTCCACTAATGTTGCTCCACTTCCACCATTATTACAGGACTTAAAAAACACTCAGGACTGAAGGACCACTAAGAAAAATCAGATAAGAGCACTCAAGGAATTGAGCTAAGCATGCTAATGCTATTTTTACTTGGATTCTTCTCTATAGGAGCATCTTTTTCTTAAAGAACAGAAGTAAGAAATGGATGAATGGAGAAATAACATGAGTAATTAGATTTGGGAAAGCTTCCAAGAGCAGAAATGTCAGGAAGACTACTGCAGATACAGGAGTCTTAGCATTTTAATGGAGAAGTAATGGATAGAAATTCTACATCAACTGGCTATATACTAGATTTTGGAGAAGAGATCACAGATTTTTTTTTTCTTTTTTGGCCCAGGTCTTTATCCTCACAGCAATCTGGAAGTCCTGACCTCAATAAAGCTCTTCACCAAGGAGGGCAGGGATCTCACACACACAAAGATGAGACATATTTGGATCATCATTTCATTTTCTCTCCTTAGTTTTCTAGGACACCAATTTCCTGTCCTAAAGGTTTCTTAGGGTTTCTTGCCTTCTGGATACTCAGGTTCTCTCTTCCCTTCCTTTCCCCACTCCCCATCCTATTACTTGCCACGTCAGGTGAGAGACTTTAAGATTTAAGGTTTCTCTTTTTCCTTTAGAGTAGCTTTCCTGGTTGCAACTCTGATAGTCATGATTAAAGAACTACCACCTGCATCTGCTTGGTTCTGCTGCAGCAACAAGGGAAATGCCATGAAATGACTGATGGTGAGGCAGCAAGAGCATAGAGGCAGCATAACTAATAAGGCAAAAAGTGTCCTTTCCCTCTCTCCTCCCCCATTCCCCAATATTCAAAGGCTCAATCCAAACAAATGTTTCCATAATTTTGATCTGTGAAATATCGTACTTCGTGCTGGACCTATGATCAGTAAAATATCAGTCCCACAAGACCACAGGCAAACTTTGGGGTCTTCAGAAGTTTCTTACCCAAAAAAGTATACAGCTGTATGCAGCTGCATGCAGATACATGATCACTCACTATTTGCCTTTTTTTATTTTTCCAGAGAGCTTAAAAAGAAAAAGGAAAGGTTTTTTTTTGTCCTCTTTGTCAATGTAATAATGTGCAACTGTCTCTCTAAACAAACAGGATTGTTTTTTTTTTGCTCCTGAACCTGCTTGTAAGATGAGAGAGGTGTAAAACCCAGGCACAAACTTTGAAGTACCTCTGTGAGTCAAGATGCTTTTACCAATTTTAAAGCAATAGGCTCATTCAGTTCAGAAAATGTGAGTATTTACAGATATATATATATCAAAGAGAAAAGCTTTTGTAAGCATACTATTCTACTCAGTAGAACAAGGCCTGCATTAAGAAATAACAGCCACTTTCAAAAATCATTTCTCTGTAGCAGCTACAGAAGAGTCAGTCTAATACAAGCAGCCCTCAGCAAAAGCAATCTGTTTTCTAGGTGATTTTCTCAGCCTCCAGCTTCCTTGACACTGTCGTCAGCCATTTCTCAGGTCAGTGCCTGCCTCTCATATTTAGGATTTATCTCTTATCACTCAGGAATTATTGATGTCCTCAGAATCGCCAAATCAGGAGTGTGTTTAATCACTGCTATGATCTAAAATGCCTAGTGCTGCCTGCTTGCTATAAAACCTTATGTGGCAGGAATCAGTGCAGCTTCTGAAAGAAATATGAAAGCTTAAAATTGCCTTCTCTCAATGCAACTCTTTGACCTTCCTCTTCCTCCTGAACCATGACTGTCAAAGAGGCCATGTGGTCACTACTTCGCACTGTCTTTACTAAAACTATGAATTTCTTCAAAGAATTAACTCTTTCAGGAAGGCTACCATTCTTTTCTCCTTAGATACTCTGTGGAAGAGTGGAACTTCTCAAGTAATGCCTCCTCATCCCTCTTTCATATTCCCTCTTACCAAAATACTCCGGAAAGACAAATAAATTGCCTTTCTTCCCTACAATGTATCTCACTTCTGCTTAAGTTACTCATCTGGGACAAGCACATTAAATGCACCTCTCTAGCTTTGCAACAAACCACATCTTATTTTTCATACTTTAATTTTTCACCAGCAATTGTTCCACGAGCAACTTAATCCGTAGGAAGCAGCATAACATATGAACCCAGAGAAGGTGAGAGCCACAGAATGTACCAGTAAGAACAAGTGTTCAAAACTGCATTTTGAAGGAAAACTTGCAAAAGAGATTAATGTCATATACTCAGTGAATCACATTTTACAGTTTTATAGAACAATAAGTTTTCAAACTTTTTGAGAAACTGAGAACTGCAAGATACCTCTTTTTCTAGTCATAGGCAGTTTAGAAACATTGAAGGTCAATGCTGAAAGGATGTCCCTGATTTCCCAGAAGAAAAGTAGTTTGAGAAATAAACAACCTCTTGCATTGACATTACCTATAAATAGCACAGGGAAGCAAAGCAATCCTAGGGCTGTTAGGAAACATCTCTGAAGTTCAGAAAGCAGGTGGTAAAAGTGACATTTGGAAATGGATAGGCCATTTATACCCATTTAGCTGGTATTTACAGGAAGAGGAAACACTAAATTTTGAGCTAATCTGGTTATTTACCCCATAAAATGATGCATTGTTGACAACATCTAAACTCATTAAGTTTATTATCATGTAAGAAAGATCGATCTTTGTGATGTGTCTTATATAGGAAAGCTTGATAGAAATAAACACAGATGGAGAACTTTTATGTTTCTATTTGCTTCTAAGCTCATGTAATAAAAGAATGCTATAAAAAACACATCGTAACAGTGAAATTCAGTGATAACTTAAATCATTTTGGCCTTTTCCCTGCATCTTGAAATAATGATTTCAGTTGGGAACAAGCTGACTTGTAATCTAAATAGTCCATCTAAAAATGGTCTGTGAGGGACATAGTGTATTTTGAAAAAATTTAAAAAGAGGAATATATTTATGAACTGATACCACTAATGACCTTAGCTTTCATCATTTTCCTGTACTAAAACAGCATTCTTCATTATTAAATTTGCCTTACAAAGAGATCAAACCATATTATGCAACCTATGGCATTAATATCTATGCTACTATAACCTATTATTTATGCAGCTTTATTCCCCTCTAATAGAGGGGAACCGAACTTCTCTCTGTCCCTTCTGGGAGATTATATGAATATCCTTATAAATACTACAAGTCCTGTCTCATGTTCTTTATTCTCACCTCAAAACCTGTCAAATCAAATTCCTCCATCTTGGAATTTATGAAGCAGGAGTATATCATTAGAAATGTTTCCTACTTTCTAATGCAAGTGGCAGTCAGCATCCTTCATTCTGGTACAGAAAAGTTCCATGTATTTCCTTGCTCCATGCTTGCAATAAATGCCACAGCTTCTCCCTACTGCCCAGCACCTACTAAGTTCCTTCGCCATCCTCTAAAATATGCAGAGAGCCCAGCATGCACAAATCTAGATGTTCCAGCTGCATATATCTGCACACTAGGAAATAAGGTGTTTTTTTTTTAAATGCTACCAGTATCACAGATGAACAGGTAGGCAAGTTAGAGAAAAAGAGATGTTCTACTATATTTAGGACATTGGCACCCTAATTAATTTTTTCTTAGTAGCAGTTTTACAGCCTGTCAGGAAAATGAGTGCACAGAGTGTATACACAGTGCTTTGGAAGGCAAAGCTTAATCAAGTATACCAACTCAGAAGCTATTTTCTGACTTCACTGGATAAAAACAAAGGGGTTACACAGCAAAGTACAGTATTTTTTCTCTCATTACTTGACACTGACATATTCCCTGTGCATTCAAAAACAGTGCTTAGAATCAGACAATGGAGAATGTACAAGTTGTCTTCCTTTTCTATTCTCTTCAAAATAAATGTGTTTTTTTTTTTTCATCAATTTTCTCTGCTTTAGAAAGCAATACAAGCTGAATGGTAAAATAGAGTGATTATTTTAGGCCATAAATTGCACTGAGAATGAGCTCATGGTGAAACTTCCATATTCCTACTTAGGAATATCTTGATGTTCAGAATCACTCAATACTCAGAAATACTCCTTGAAATTACAGCTATTTAGAGCTCAGAACTGAAGCTAAGCCATAAATTAATTTTAAATGTTTGCATTAGGTTAGGAGCCTAAATTTAGAACGTTAAATCTACTATTAATTTTCAAACTTCACGATAAGAGTTTGCTTTGTTTACAGAATTTATCCCACTTATATTACGTAGTTTCTCACTCCTCCAAATTACCGTGTGGAGCTGCATGCAGGGCAGGCTTCTGGGCTCACATAGCAGGGCTCCTGTAAAGCAGAAATAAAATAGGCAGATCTCAGGAGGTCCCTGAGCAAAAGCTGCCTGCACTGGACATCTGGGGCATCTGCCAGTGCCATTCATCTTCCACTGCCACAGCAACCATCTAATGAAGCCAACTGGGATGAAACAGAAGTCAGCAGGCCACAGAAATGAGCATTACACAACACCAAGTCAGCTAACCAGGATGCTGAACTCTTCTAGACACTGACATTTGTAGCAATTAAAATAAGCAGTTTGCCTTTAACTGAAACCTAATGGCTAATATAACAGGCTGATTTTCATTACAGTAACTCCATGACATTAAATAAGGACCCCTAGCCACAGAGCATATAGCCTACTTAATTAACACAAATTGAGATGGGAGTCCTGACACGGAGACTAATTTCACATGAGCCAGTCTGTGCTACAAGGAGGTATGTTTCTTCATACTCCTCTGGAAAACCAGGTCCCTCCTCATTTCCCTCCACAGCCCACAGCCTCCCAAAATGGCAGCAGCTAATTACAGTGTCTTCTAAAGCCTTATGTCACAGAAACCACACGGAGTTTAAAGGTATCTTGGTGCACCCTCTCAAGTCTTAACTTGTCTGCTTTATAGATCAAGACAAGAAGACTCTTCAGTGTTCAGTGTCGACAAGCTCTTCCCTTCTTACTCAGGGCCAAATTTCACTCCCAGTGCCCAGTGGTTTCAACTGAACTCACTTTTTTCTGATAACTAGAACTGGCAACTGCAAAAGTAAGAAGTACGGTTACCCAAGTCTCCATCTCCCATTCCACAGGACACAGGATTCAGGGATTCAAGACCTTCTGGACCTTCCACAGCTACTCCTGAAGCAAGGCTTGAGTGGTGTTAAGCTAACATGCCCTCCCAAAAGGTCTTGGAGAGACAACAAGTATCATCAAGTTGCTTTTGTAACTGAACTTTCATTCCTTTGAGTGGGCGGGGATAACACAGAAGAAGACTCACAGAATCACAGAATATTCAAGGTTGGAAGGCAACTCTAGAGATCTAGTCCAACCTTCCTGCTCAAGCAGGCACACCTACAGCATGTGGCACAGGGCGGCATCCAGGCGGGTTTTGAAG
>JAVCKT010098461.1:0-10725 GCA_032273925.1 Rhynchotus rufescens
GCTCAATCTCTCATTTTCTTTTTCTCTTTCTCCGGTAGCATCTAGCCTATCAAATATGACAGTGCAGATATCAGCAGAGGATCCACAGGGTCACGCTCCCATCACTCAGTTGTGCTCTGCTCCATGAGGATCTCATGTCTCATCTATAAATAAAAGTAAGGGTGCATTCTGTGGCTTTGTCATCACACACTAGGCCTGAATCCTCAGTCATTTACACCATGAATATGTAGGGCTTAGAACAATATAGCTGGCGAACTCTTGTGTGTCCTCATAGACTCCTTTCACAACTAGTCTCTCTGGTTGGCTTTGTCAGTTGAATTGAACCAAATCCCCTCTTTCTAGGGAAAAGGGAGATTGGGGTGGTTGGGTAGTTTTCTAGATGGGAGAGGAAGACTCCAGCTACAGCTCCCAAGAGGCAGAATGCAGAAGTATCCATGTGGAGATGCTCAGTTTGAGATGTTTGGCTTTTGCTGAAAAACATGTATTTGTCTCAGAAAGCAGAACACATATATGGAAAAACACAATGCTTTAATAAACTTGTGCCACTTGTGACACTCTCAGCTTAGCAACTTAGGAACTGTTTTATGTTTTTATGCATTACACAACTACCTCCATAAGGAAGGCTTGCTTCTGAGCTACTGTAGATTTGAGTTCCTGTTCTACCAGCCATTCAATCTGGACTCCTATCACTGGAGAGGAACCAGACTTCCTTAGCTCTGCAGGGCTTCAATGAAAGGATACAATAGAAACAGCATTAATGAAGGCTTATTCTAAGCATATGTTTTTGAAAAATCCCACTTGAAGCTGTATCTTGATAAAGAGAGGTGCCCTGATTTGTGGCTAATAGCTTGATGACCAGTGAAAAGGCCAAGACTCTCCTCAATGTGCAGTAAGCAAATCAAACTCCCAACCACATTTTCAGCAAAGATGACCAAAATGCCTTGAGCATCAGTCAGAGACTTGCCACATGACAGGTGCCTGAGACTAGAGAGCAGTGTTAGCCTGGAAGCTTTGGACTCCCACCAGCAAAGTTTTAACCTTCCAGAGTTAAACTGTCCCCAGCTGAGGACAGGTTTGTGTACACTCACACGATCCTCTCTTCAACATAGTCCTGAGCCAACTGCTGGTGCTCTTCTCACCTCAGGTAGAAATGTCCATGGCTTGGGAATAGCCATTGCCCAGCCAGGTCTGCAGGAACCTGATTTCACAGCACCTTCCCTGTCCAATTTAGGGATTGATCCCTGTTCTTATCAGTCTCTAAAGTCGACAGCCTACTTACAACACGTAATCTCCAAGATGGAGCGAAGCTGTCGCCTAATCCATTACATTGGGAAAGCATTTATTTCTGCCTGGAGGATGTCAGAACGGTGTTATGAGTCGTACTGTCTCTCTTTGGGAATCCTGGGAGCCCAGCACTCCCTCTTGGCTCACCTAATGTATTCTGTTCAGCTAACTGAAGCTTTTCCCATCTGCTCCATGCACGTTAACAGCCTGAATCTCTGTTGCCAAATCCTGTAATGTTGCATGCATACAGTACACATCCTGGAACATAGCCCTGAATATACAGCACACAGGGGACGTCTCAGAGCCATATTTATTGACTTTCAAGCTGTCATTTGCTTAGCTGGTGGTGCCTCACCCTTTACCTGGCTCTAAATCCTGTACTGCATTGATTCTGCCCAGTGCCATTGCCATCATGGTCACGTCCTCACTGTACATCTCCAGAGAGCTTGCAGTCCATTTTGGATACTGGGATTTCTCTCCAGAACAGCTGGACTGGGTTGTCAGCACTGCTTAAAGTCTACTCTTTTGCTAGAACCGTGTGCTGGCCTGTTTGACGTGAAGATGTGACAGATCATGTATAAATCATAGCTGTTGCTTAGGTCACATTTCCATGTGTTTCTTCCATTGTTGCACAGCAACCACCATTTTGGGTGCATACAGCTGGAGCAGCTTGTGGCAGCCATCTGCTTTCAGTCTGTGGAAAGAGGGGAAGGCTTTGATGCTGCTCTTGACTTCTACAGGCATATGTCGATCCCGGCACTCAGCTGAACAGACCAAGATGGTCTGTCTGATACTCTCAGTCTGATCAACAGCACACACAAATAAGAATCTTGGAATCACCAAATAATTCAGTTTGGAAGGGGCCTCAGGAGGTTTCTCATGCAACCTCCTGCTCTCAGCAAGGCCGACTATGAGATTAAACCAGATGGCTTGGGATTTTGTCAAGTTAGGTGTTGAAAACCTGCAAGAACAGAGATGCTACAACCTTTATGGGCAACAATCTTTTGCTCCTTTGTTGACTGTCCTAATGGTAAGAAATATTTCCCTATATGCAGTCTGAACATCTTTCATTTCAATTTATGGCTGCTGTTTCTTGTTCTTCTGCCATGTACTACTGTGAAAAGCCTAACTTTGTCTTCTTGATGACTTTCTCATAGACACTATCAAGCTGCTCTTCCGTCCCTTCAAAGACCATCCTTATTCAGGCTGAACAATCCTGTTCCTTCAGCCTCTCCTCACGGGACAAGTACTCCAGCCTCTGACCGTCTTAGTCACCCTCCACTCATCTCACTCCAGTTCATCGACGCCTTTCTTGTTCTGGAGGGCTCCAAGTTAGATACAGTAGTCTAGATGTACTCTAGCAAGCACTGAATAAAGAACAAACAGTTCCCATAATGGCTGGCCATGTTCCTGTTAATACAGCCCAGGACCCTGTGGGCCTTCTTGACTGCTAGGGCACACTGCTGGCATGTTAATTTGAGGGAGGATCAAGGAAAGAAAATGCAAGAACTGTGGGCTTAGATCAGGCTTTCTCTGCCTGGACAACATGCTGATAACCACTCTATAAATTCTACCAACTGGTAGAGAGAAAGAATGTGTCACATTGTCTTTTTCTGCAGGAAATCGCATTTTGCAGTCTAGGCCATGTTATTTTGTTATTACCAGCACATATATCTGCAAGTGCCCAGCTTATTGAGACTCTCTGACAGCCAGGAGATGGGGAATTGTTGCCATGACGGATGGACTGACAAGTATATTCCCAAAGAAAAACCTTTGTTAAGCTAGGTTAGGGCTGTAGATCTATAAACCTTACACAAAAGGAATGCGATTAGAACAGCTGTCAGGAGGAGGAGCATGACAAACCCTGGCTGGAGGTAGAGGTTGAAACTGGAAGAACATGGCTGTTTTCTACCCATCTGGTTCTTTTGTAATAGGTAGAGAGCATTTTCAAATTAGTAAACTCTTTTAATCATCCCAAGATGCACCTAACATGACAATGTAAGAACAGAAGCCAAAATTTGCTTTCATTGGGCTAATTTGTGCAGACGTATGGAAAGCACTGAATATGCCCTGCATGATAGCTCTTCTTTGGCTTCCTGGAAGTGGGAATATGTAGAGGTCAGGTTAACAGTACCAGAGCAGGAAAATATCTCCGTAAGACTTTCAAGGTGACCTCTTCTATCTCTGTAATATCAAGGACTAACTCTCCATTTCAGTGAATTTTCAAATTGTTATTATTTACAAGAAGTGAACATGACAACTCTGCTCAGTGCTGATTGTAGCCTGGAGAGAAGCCCTGGAGACAAGGATTATGGACCTACAGAGCCTACAGCAAGCAAGCAAGCAAGCTACAGTAAGAGAGCAACCCACTGGCAGTGTGGTGGGCTTAACCCCAGAGCAACTCACTCAATGAGAGGTGCCAGCAGCTGGTAATACAGCACAATATTTGTGGAAGTTCCTGCTCTTTCCAAGACCCGCTTCCAACGAGTTCTTCTGCTAACATCCATGGCTGCTCTGGCTGAAGCTAGAATGTGGTCTTGGAGCCTGCCAGTAGCTCCAGGGCCCATTTCAACCCGAAGTTGAAATTCAACCTAAGTTGAATTTCAACCCTAAGTTCTCCCAAGTGTGAGTCACTCTTTACAGTCCTTCCAGGTCCCACTTGGCTTGTATCAATGAGGGCACATGAGTAGATGTACTCATATGCCCTGAGGGGAAGAGGTAAGGATGAATTCACCTACTGCTGCCAGGTGCTGAAAGTGCCTCAGATGAAGGTGTTTGAGAGGAGACCAGGTGATTCCAAGCAGGCTCACTCACCCCAGCTCTGTCCTGCACATACCTCTCCTCATCCATTACCTGCACAGGCTTTAAACTCTTCCATGATGCCCAGGTATTCCAGGGTGCCATGTTCCCCTCTCCTTCTCAGCCAAATTCCTTCAAAGCAAGCCTTTTCCAGGGAGCCATGGTGGTGATGTCTGCCAGTCATTGCATGGGGACCCCATGGGCTGAACTGGCACCCCTCTGACATAGGAGCCTGTTTTGTTAAGCAAGTGTCCTGCTACCTCACGTGTAAGGGTAGCTCACTGCAGTATAATGAAGCTGGTCTCATGCTAAACATCTTTGACATTTGATTTTAGGAATAAAGGTCAACCTCCTTGGAGAATGGTAATGTGGATTTGCAAAAACCTGTCAGAGTCTAATGCTGCAGCCTTTCTAGAGGGCAGTTTAATCCAGGGAGTCATGCTGCCTGCTTTAGCAGCAATGGTCAGGGGCATTGGGGCCACCACCAGCCTGGCCATGGGAGTCCAACTGGGCCTAGCTCCTGGGACAGTCCAGTAACACTGCAGATCTGACAGGGGACATTCCTAGGGCACAGTGGCAGAGAGACATGGGTCTGTCCCACCTCATTGGGAATGTGCTGGATATAAGCAAACAGCCTTTGTGTTCGTTCCCCTCCTTGGTTCTCCTCCTCATAAGTAGTCCAGGATAACCAAGAAACCTGCCTCTCTGCGAGAGCATCCTGCAGCGTGCTCTGACCAACAGTGGTGGGGCAGCACTGGCACAGCACTACCTGATGTCACTGACATCGCACCTTGAGCATGGCCTGGTTTCTGTGGCCGCATCGCTGGCTGCCCTTGTTTCTCGTGCCACTGGCATCTCAATTCTACTCGAGCTGTCATATCCAAACATCTTGTATAATGTAGAGGGTTTAGCTCTGGAACTATTTTTTTCATGGTATAATATTGAGTCAGGATGTTCTTTAAAATTCAAAAATAAAAAATCCACCTCTCCCCCCTAAAAAGTTGTAGCATTCTCAAAATGGGAAATGGATTCCAAAATTGTACACGTCCTGCCTCTTTTCAAACTTTTTTTTTCTGTTTTGTTGGAAGTGTTTTGTCGGAAATGTTTTGTCAGCTCTAGTGATCCCTTTACCCCAGCACATCCATTTCCCTCCCTCATTCCTGAGAGTCCTTCTCCCTAATCTCATTCACTTTCTGACATCATCCTTGCTTTTGTGTCTAATAATGAGCATCCCACTTCAATTTCATGCTTTTAAACTCACAATGTTGGCACAAAATGCTGCGTTATTCACACACAAAACTGCAAATACGTGGCTAAACCATGACCGATTTCACATTTGCAGTAAAATACTCTCTCATTTAGAAATGTACGTATTTTCTCACCAGAGACTGCTTAAACACAGAGCATCTCTGGAAGCTAAACAAGCGCTTTTAAGTTAATCTAGCAGCCATCAGCAACTCTCAGCTGTCCTTAGCTGGGAGTCGCTGGTGAAGTATCCTCTGCTTTGCCTCCTTTAATAAGGATAAATATTGGATATCATGTTTGGCTCTGTAAGATAACGGAAAGGTGCTCAGTCATAGAGATACTGTCAGCTCCCCGTGGTATAAGCATAAAGGTTTTATTTCTGTATACTTGTGGAATTACATTTAAAAATCTATACTAGAAGTACACTAATATTCAAAGTCAAATGCTTTAAATGCCAGAATTAAGACAGTCCCCAGCTCCAGCCTCTCAAGCAGGAGCATTATGTCGTCTTTAATTATGTAATAACATACTAGTTTTTCCTTAGAATCCCTATGTCTTTCCATGCCTGGTCAATCATTGAATATTTCTCCTAATTCTCTCCATTTGATGTGTGCCACAGGCTTTTATGTTTACCATCCAAAGCCTCTGCTGACTATAGTGTTACTCATTCCCTCTTGAGTGTTTCTCTGCTGCTTTCATTAGGTTAGGGTCTATGAATGTTACACAAGTACTAATATTTTTTCCCCACAAAACACCTATGTAACAACCTTGCAATAACCTTGTACTTCTTCTCTCAAGAACTGAGGCAGAAAGATGAACATCAATATGTGAGAGGGACTGAATTTGGGTACATTCATCCCATCCCACAGAGCAGGCCCTCATGCTTGATTTTCCAGAGGACTTTTAGCATTTCTTTATGTTTTATGTGTTCAAAGTACAGATCCTGTTGGCTTCAGTTTTGAGTGCTCAGCACTTCTGCAAATCTGACCCTAAGGATCTCTCCCTGGGCATCCTGAAAATGAGAAAGACACAATTATGCCCAAATCTAAATTCTGGAGGAAAGCCAAGGATAGGAAGGAATCCTCATGAGAGAACACTTTCTTCTTATGCAATCCCTTGCTTTATTCAGCAAAGCTTTTCCACTTTTCAGAAGGAGTGAGAGAAGCTGCTTTGTTATTTGGTCCCCAGAGCTCATCAAGCCCATGCATTGCATGAGGCCTGAATGAAAACAGAACATGATTGTGCAATTAAAAAGTGTAAAAAAATACTGTACAGCCTTCTTGGCTTCATCCGTGAACGCCACCCCTGCTTTATCCCCTCTGCCTCCAGATCCTTCTTAACCCCCCTAGAAAAATGGCATCTTTTGTGTACCAGTTCTTGTACCCCGTTTCCACCTCTCCATTCAAAGCACTTTTCCCTCCTCATTCCAGGTGCTTTGGGAGCACCAAAGGTTCCCTTTCAGCTGCAGAAGTTCAGAGCCTGAAATTAGATCTAGTGTCACCTCAGATACCTAAAGGACGAAAGCAGCATTTTTCTTTACCCAGGATGTACTTTGAATGCCATGACCACATGCTGCTCTCCAGGTGGAGGCTCCAGATGATGCAGAGGTGGGAGGGTCTTGGGCCCTGGCACTACAAGAAACAAATGGATTGGGAATGAGTTCAAGACTCAGGCTTGAGGCAAAGGCAGAACTGTGGAGGACAAGGGCACAATCATGATGTTATTCATGGTGTCATTGCACAGAATGCCTGAGTCAGAGCAATGGCTTAACAGATTGAGATTCTATCCAGGTCATTCCCGGTTGTTCCGTTTCCATCTTACACTGGAGTTTGCTGTGATGCCTTTAGGATTTTTATTTCTAAGCCACTAGCACAGGTTGGCATCTGTGGCAGTTTGTATCCCTGGGACTCAGGGGTTTGGAAAGAAACGGGAGGAGGATTCAAGAGCTGGTGACCGCTCTGCTCTGTGCTCGTAGACAGATGCTCTGCCGGGCTGGAGACGTGCCCTGAAAACCTCTCACAAGATACCAGCTATAACATCCGTGGGAACACATGCCTCCTAGGCATTCCCAGTCCAAACCCTGTGTAGATCCTGCTTCTCCTCAGCAGACAGGGTCCCTAGAGATGCGTGCAGCAGCCGTCTGTCCCTTTCTTTGTTGTCCAAGCAGCTTGCAACTGTTTTCTGTTTGTTTAGAGAAGGTTTTGTGTTCACCTTCCCAAACTCCCAGACAACTGCTCTGACATATTTTCCCTGTCAGTGCAAAGACAACACAGTCTGCTGAAACAGCTGCCTGAGCCTCCCAGGTTCTCTGTATTAAAATGTGGTTTTCAGAGGGCCTGGCAGAGCGGTCAGGAGTCCTATGCAATCCAGGTCAGCATCCCAGCTTGCCCAACATTTCCATTTCCAGACCCCATTTTCCTCCAGGCAGCAGCTCATACTGCGCTCATCCATCTGCTTTAAAAAGTCCACCAGGAAACACCATCGGTGCTGGTGCTAGAAATCATGCTCAGAGATTTTCCAGTAAGAGCCACCTTCTCTTACAGCAGCTCTTAAGAGTTCTGTAGCGCAGGCTACAGCTCTTCCCTGCCCTTCCAGACCCCCAGAACTCTGACCTGCTCTTTGGATTCTTAGATCTTGTGTAATCCTGCATTTCAGCTCATGCAGTTTGATGAGCTCACCTCACTGGGATGGCCATGTCCTCTGCTGTTTGTGATACCTCTGCTGTCCAGCTTCAGGGCTCCCTTCCAGACCTCTGATAATGCCACTGAATATACTTGGGCAAAAAGCAGACACTAGGGTGCCCTATTCATCCTCTCTGAATGACAGGTTCTTACTGTAGTTCTTTATTAAATGCCTGGGTCAGGCAAGGACCCCAAGGTATTCATCAAACTCTTCATCCATGGAGAATTCATCCCAGAATTAAAATGGTCCTACTTGGACATGCTTCTTGGATTTGGGGCTTTCACTGATTTAAGAAGTGCTGATTTCTGTTCACCTTCCCAAAGCCGTGTGAACCATTTGGTATAGTGCCATTTCTGTGATGTCCCTAAGCCAGTTACTCTGATGCTGGGCTCTACTTAGGAGCCCCATCCTTCCTGCTCATCCTTCAGCATCCTTAGCCAGAAATGCTAGATGTTCTTAAGACACTTTCCTTGAACTGCTTGAGTTCTTTTTACCTCAGTCTCTATAGATAAAGGGAAAACTTGCAGTCCAAATCTAATCCTAGTAGTTCTTCTCTGGTCATTGCTGTCCCATGGCTCGCTCCTCTTCCCCCTTCACAGAGACAAATAGTGACAAACAGGAGCATGATGGCAAGCAGGAGTGAAGAAGCCAGATATTCTCATCATGTCTGCTAAGTGGGAGAGCTGATCTGTAGTAAGGAAAAGGAATAAATATTCAATGTGTAGAAACTGGTAGATGCTCCTTTGCTTTTCTGTGAGTCCTCCAGAGTTGTTCCTTGTGTGGAGGACCTGTGTGAGCCCTCCAGAGACTTTCCAGGGTTTTAAGAGATGTGATGACCTATGAAGAATAGCAGTGTGTGAACTCTGGCCCACAGTTTTGTACCTCTTCATGAAGCAGGGGCCGTAGTAACATTTGGTAAAGAGCAAAAGACACACTAAGTGATTCTGCTCCAGGAATACAATGGAAAACAGAGGTTGCATCAGCTAAAACTGAAACTAGTCCTTGGGATGACAGACACAATATTTAGTCAGAGAAGAACAATCATCATAATTTGCTGTGTGCTTGTGCTCCCCACTTGCCCCCCATCAGTGAGACCAAGCCACAATGTCAGTGCAAGCATGGAGAACTCTGCCGAAAAGACAGCCTTGGAGCATGCTCCTTCCCATGTTGGTGAGGGGTGTGTGTGTGCGTGCTGAATTCACAAATTCAGTTAGTCCAGAAAGGGTTAAAGTGCCTGGGGATAATTCACCTGTTTGTTTGCTCACTCAGAAGAGGACTAGACTGCTTGTGTTGAAACACTGGAACTCTATAGAAAGCAAAATCTGTAACTGAGAAAACACCGGTTATTCTTCAGAATGTTTTAGGAGAATAAAGGGGTGCATCCCCTATAGTTTATATGTAGTCTTCAAAATTTTGTTTGAAATACTATTCTGGAACACACAGCATTTTTTTTTCCTGAACATCTGTGAAGAATTTCAATGTCTCACTGTTATAGATGAACCAGAATGAAAAGAAACACATTTTTTTCTGTGTGTGGCTGAATTGATGAAATTAGAAGATTACTATAATTTTGGAGAGAGTTAAAATGTTTCATTAAAGGATTTGTTACTGCAAGATGCCTAAAGAAAGGCAAAACAAGATTTATTGACTGAGTTGGGCTGATTTCTGAACATTCAGATGGAATTGCTGTATCTGTGACATACCTCTACAGATGCTGGAGAGCTAAAACAACATTATGTGATCTGAACAGCAAATTAAATGAATGGTCAAGCAGAAAAGCACAGTATGGGAAGTACTCAAAGACTGTGTTTCATGGGTGAAGTAGCCCCATGCTACAAATGATTCTTAGTTCATGAACAAATCCTGTAGATACGGCAACAAACTGGAGCAAATGTAGAGCTAGCGTGCTGACTGGCGTAAAAGTATCTTTTTCTCCTTCACAAGGCTAATAATCAGTGATTAACCACACTGAAGACAAAAACATGAAGCCTGCTGAGAATGCAGGAGCACCTATGAAACTGTTTAATTAGCTTAAAGAAGCAAGTGGTGTTCGTTGTGGTTATTTACAAGTAGTAATTATCAAGACTTCTTATATGACCTGCAAGTTCTCTCATTTTGCAGCAGGATTACTAGAAGCTACTTAGGGAGCTGAAACTCTAGCAGATCTCAGCTGCAATGTGAATGTGTACGAAGGAAATCCTTTCTCCCTTGTGCTTTAGGGTGATAGTAATACAGATGTTCTGTCTGGAACATTCTCTGCTGTGATGCTCAGAGACATGGTCTGTGTTTGTTGTAGAGAATGGGTGGGCTTTTCACATCTGCAGGTTTTACCGCATGCAGGTCTCTGGCCATGCAATAGGTGAGGGTCTTGACATGGGATGCTAATGGTAGCATGCAGTATCCAGATGAAATCCTGTGCGTAGGAGTCTCCTTGTCAATGTCATGTGTGCACTGTGTGCCGAAGGGTCCATCAGAGCTCCTACTGCTCTGGCACTCCATTTGGTTCCTGCTGGGAATCTGGGGCATTCGCATGGCACCAGCAAATTCAGAGCACACCCCTGCATGAGACCCAAACTCATCTGGGAGAACAGCCCAGTGGGACCCTCGAATGACCCCTCAGTGAGCCTGTGTGCATGGAGGCCCATGGGATCTTTCCCAGCAGGTCTCTGAAGAGGCTAAAGTTGGCCCTCCTGAAGTCCAGGGTGGCAAGGCTAC
>JAVCKT010098462.1:0-10724 GCA_032273925.1 Rhynchotus rufescens
GGTATTAAACTAACCCCGAGCATCCATGGATGCTATTTTACTGTAGGAGAATAGGCTAGTGTTGAATGCTTTCTGGCTTTCACAGTTTCTTTTTTCTTTTTTTTTTTTGCTTGTTATCTAGAAAAATGGATGATGACGACGACATTCCCCAGCTTTCATCCCAGGCGCTGGCGGCCCTCCAGGAATTCTATTTGGAGCAAGAGCAAAGAGAGGGCGTGAAGACCTCCCAGGGATCCAGTCAATACTCTGTTGGCTCCATAGAGGAGAACTGGGTAGGAGTCTAAAGCTCAGTGAATGAAGCCCAGTCAGCCCTGGTGACCCAGGGGCAAGAATGGCTGTTAGCAGGTTTCTTTTGTAGAGAAGTAGATCATGAAATGAGAAAAGGGAACACCCAGGGTGTTCCAGAGCAGCAAAATCTGGCAGTATTCATGAACAGTAATATTGTAGGATTATTTGCATTAGTCATCTGGCTGTTTGCATTAGTAAATCTGGATATGGTTTTCTGTTCTGTGTGTGTGGAGAGGCACCAGCCAAAATTACACAAGGGGAATAAAGCTGCCCATTGAGGTATCTGTTCCTTCTGGAATCTTCAACTCCAGTCTGGCATCTAAAAGTAATGAAGATTCCCTCTGAAAGTGAGACAAACACAACACAACAAGATCATTTTCTTTCATGCTGAATGGTTTCTATATTTTATATCTTTGTTATTGTGGATAGTTGACCTCTTTTTTTTTTTCTTTTTTCTTTCTTATGATTGACTGATTCACTCTCTGGGTTTGTGGGTTGTTTTAGATTTTCAATTGTCACATTGTTTCTGATCTTCCGATTAGTGTTTTTATCCTTTATTTCCTTCCATGGTATCCGCCTTCCAAGTTCTTTCTTCCCCTTCTCTTAAAGTAACTCAGTGTAAGAATACATAAATACTAAATACCATGAATCTGCATTTTGGGTTTGAGCTAACCTTGCCAGTGACACAGTAGTACTTGATTTTCCTGATTCTAGATTAGGAAAGTAAAGAGACTATCAGGAAAGTCATCTCCCTTCTAACTTTACAGTTTGCTAACTGAGAAGTTACAGTGGATTTTAGTTTTCTTGAAGAGGACCTAGCAAAACCGGACTGCATGCAGCAGACTTGGAGGGTTTGACCTTGTTAATAGTTGCCTATTATTTTTCTCAGCAACTGAGCCAGTTTTGGTACAGTGAGGAAACTGCATCTTGCCTGGCTAATGAAGCTATCGCAGCAGCTGGAAAAGATGGCAAGTAAGTTCTAATGATTATTTTGTAAATTTATTACGTGCTTTCTGTAAATATTCCATGCATGGAAAGAGAGTGTAAGTTTAATTCATTTCTCTTGGTACTTCTTACTTAGTTGGTTGAGGCGCTGTACGTGCTTTGTTGTTATTTATTTATGCAATTAATAGTTCAGACTCTGTCACCATATAAAATTTCACTGACTGTTATAGGTGCTGCCATGTAAGAGTTTATTGTGAGTCCTTTATTATTTTTTTAGGATTTTGATTTCAGTGTTTTGTATATAATATGACTTGTACTTCTTTCTGTTGTTCATTCAACACAGTGCTCTACATCAGATGGAAGAATTTGGTTTTCTTCATGCTTTTTTTAAGGAGTGATTTATGATTTTAAGTTTTCAATTTCCTTGTGAAATGAGCTTTTCTGTATAATTGCACTTAAGGTCTTTGTGTAGTATGGAGACTGGATATCTAAAGGCCTAAATACTTCACACTCTAGTTCTCCAAGTTGTACTGAAGTAATGAGATGTTTTTTGGAGGTGTTATGACCCTGATGCTCCTCTGCACTTCCCCAAAGGAGAAGCGAACCAGGTGTTTGGATGTCAGAATATGTTAGATCCCAGCAGTGAGAAGGGACCTAACGAGATCACCTGTGAGAGCCCCAGTTGTGAGTCAAGCCTGTGGATCCTGTCCTGCAACACTGTGTGTGAAACTGAGAGACATATTCAACCATTTTATTAGATTAAAAACAGCTTTTGAAAAAATACTTCTGAGAGAATTTTCAGGACAATTCTTCTCAAAATCCTTACTGAAGAATCTAATTTTTTTTCCCTTTGTTTTCCTCTCTCCTGTTACTATTGCAATAGCATACTTCCTTAAAAATACGTGTATAGTCTGAGTTTCAAAATTGTAATAAGGTGTTTATTAGAATGAAGAAGCAGCTTGCTTAATTTTCAAAAAAAAAAAAAAAAAAAAAAATGCTTGAAATATCTTCCCAAGGGAAATTATGGAATTGTCTTTGCTCTAGGTAGCTCTGTGCTTGTTGCCCGTTGATGTTCTGAGCTGCTGCCTCTTTGCAGGATTGCGTGTGTCAGTGCCCCCAGCGTGTACCAGAAGCTGAAAGAGCAGCAGGGCCCGGCGGTTTCCGCGTGCCTACTCGAGTACGACCGGAGGTTTGCTGTGTATGGGCAAGAATTTGTCTTCTATGATTATAACAGTCCCCTGAGCTTGCCGGCAAGCCTCCTGCCGCACAGCTTTGACATCGTGGTAGCAGATCCACCCTATCTCTCGGAGGAGTGCCTCGAGAAAACCGCAGAGACCGTCAAATACCTAACGAAGGGAAAGATTCTGCTTTGCACAGGTATATGTGTCTCCTGAGAGAGGAAAGGAGCTAAATGGTGATGTGAATGTTTTTATGGAACTCGCTTTCTTAAATGAGATTGGCACTAGCTCAATAGTACTAATTTAGAGTTAATTCCAAGGAGGATATTTATCTTGAAGAGGGTGAACTTTTCATGGGAGGGCTTCCTCCAGTGAAGTTCATTTTTTCTTTAACCTGGACAAATGTGTATTGTAATCATTAAATTAGTGTCAAAACTGTTTCACGCGGCACAATATGTTTCCTAATTTTTATAAAGACTTGAAAGATCATCCTGTGACTTTTCCAAAAATATTTTTTTTTTCTTGCAAAATGGATGTTTTCTATAATTGTGATGGTTGATTGAAGTCTGGCTATGACAAACACAGATGCAATTTAATGCTAATGTTATTTTAATGCCCTTTTTCATAAAAATCATCAGGTACAAGATTTAAGCTGTTGCTTCTTTCTCAACAATACCTAAACTGAGCTAGAATCACATTGGAAAGAATGACAAATAGGTTGAAATGGTCCTTGCTCAGTAAAATGGGTTGGTTTTAACCAAGCCTTTAAAGATAGATATTCATATCACCTGCTGCTTTCTGGTGAACATGGAAACTGCAATGTGAATTAATGTATGAGGATTACTTTAATCAGTTCCAAGGCATTAAAATTAGACATTAATAGAGATAAAATATCAGTGATGAGAGCTGTGAAACTAGAAAACTGTCACCTGCAGTTGCAGGCCTTGCTCTTTGAAGATGCACTTGCTAATTTGAAAAACCTTCGATGGCTGCGTTGGTCTTGGTGTTGTGTATGCTGTAATCTGCCAAAGATCTGAAGGTGGCTCAAGAAACAACTTTGAAAGCAAAATACAATGTACAGATCTGGAAGTCAAACAAGACTAAATGAGAAGAGTACCTGGATATTAAAAGCTTGTCACCCTACTTAGTTATAATGACAATCCTGCATGAGATGGCTCACAGAAAGGTTTTTTTGTTTGTTTTTTCCTGCAACGGACATACTGGACATTGGACACAATGTGTGGACACATTGTGGACAACAATGGACATTGGACACAGTGGACACATTGGACACATTTCCTGCAATGGACACACACACGCTCAGATTACAGAGTTTTGGAAATAGTGCTCAGGGAAGAGATTTCTCAGAGTGTAGCTGTAAATACCACCATAGGGTTTGTTGAAGTGTACGGTGCGTGTAATCTGTTTGCATTTCCCGTGACTCCTACCATGTAATTGCTTTGGTATGTAACACTAGTGCAGATTTCTGTGTTTTCTCTAAAAGGGGCAGTGATTTTTACTCTCTACCTGATCTTACTAAACTTTGGGGACATTAATGTCTTCAGGGCCTCTGTCATTCTTTTAGATTTAGTTGAAATTTCCCCAAGGTTTCAGTTGCTAGAGGGGACTGAAACTGCAGTTGCTTTTGGTCTTACTTCCTTGAAAAGCTAAGCTAAATGTACAGATCTAGGAGGAGCTGTCTGAAAACCTCAAGCATTCTGTTACTGATTTTCTTACCAAATACTTGGTTTTTTTTTGCTGCAGGCGCAATCATGGAGGAGCAGGCAGCAAAGCATCTTGGTGTGAAGATGTGCAAGTTTATCCCAAGACACTCTCGCAACTTAGCCAATGAATTTCGATGTTATGTGAATTATGTCTCTGGACTAGACTGACCTTTGTAAGAAGATTTTTAATGTTTGCAATCAAGTTCCTTTGGAATGACAGAATTCTGCATTTTTCAGTGTTTCTTTTTTTTTTTTTTCTTTTTCTCCTGGGCCGAGTCTAATCAACACCACGTGCCAGCCTTTCATTTAAACAAGTGAGCATTTGTAATGACTGCAGCTTGGATTTTGCCTGTTAAGTAACTGGGAATCAAAATACTGAAGGTTCTGGATAGTGGGAGCCTTTCTGCTGGAATTCAGTTCTCATGGATAGTTTGACCATCCAGGGCTTCTTCAGGGACTTCTCGAAGTGTCCTGGGGTGAGCTGCTTTGCTTGGAGGCTGAGCAGCCTCTCAGGGCTTCTTGCCTCCCAGGCAGCACTGCGATAATTTGTGCAAACGGGTAGCTTGGTCACTAGTGGGAGGCTGAACGAGCATGGGAGGCCTTTCCCAAGACCTTAGTTATCACTAGAAGTACCCAAGAGTTGCAAAGAAGTTGCAAATTGCCCACTGTTTGCTAGACTGGCATGTTTTATCAATTGTGGTTATTGTTGTCTGCCTTTTCTGGAACCTCCATGCTTTCTTTTTGAAAGGTAAACCATATTTTGTTATTAATTGTCCTCGTGTAAGCTCGTGTATGAATGTCTGTGTGCTAGGAGAAAGCGATAGAAGCAGCTCTGCACCTCTCTGCGGAGCTGCAGTGCATCTGCTCTGGGGTGTTAAAACAATGAAACCTCCTGAGCTTTTTGTTTTAAAATAGGGTGTTTTCTATTTACCAGGTGAGTTAACCTCCGCAGAGCTCTTGTAAAACTGATGCTTTGTTGTAAAAAAACACAATAAGGTTTTCCCCTTTCAAGGGAGATTTATCTTCATTAAGGACCCTCAACAATAGATCACATATGAAGTTAAGGGCTAACTGGGAAGGTAAGGAACTGGGCAAGGCAGAGCTTGCATTAGTGCCTCCAGCTGCTCCTGTAGTTTCAGTCTGAGTGGGGCTTGCTGTTGCCTCTGAGATATTTTTACTAGTAATGTGGCCTCTACATGTTAGTTCTTTAAATCTTGGCTCATAGTGGATCTGACTAAATAAAATGTCTGCATTTTAATAGATTTCACAATCAAGTTAAAGATGATTTGTGGGTATGTCAAGTTTGTAGCTTCAAGAACAGGCCTTTTTATTTTCCCAAATATCCTCTTTTTATCTTTGCCTCCTGTTCCACAGATGGGAACAGGAGAAGTAGAAAAGAAATATCTTGGAAATGATTGGAGTTTTATAAGACTGCTGAGGTTTAACATAGTGTGTTGATGAACTTCTGTTTCTAATACAAATGTAGAGTTTTATATAAGCGATTTTGGCTGTCTTCCAGTCAATTTCAATCAAAATAGATACTGTATTCAAAAAAAAAAAAAAAGTCCTTTGGGATAGTAAATGTTTTTGGAACTCTGGAATTTTTGAAGTCAGGTTTCTCTGGCTGTTTGTCTGCAGTGATAAATTCCAAAGCATTCGGTGGTTTTATCAACTATAAGTATACTATATGACACATTTATCTTTATGCACCATATTTTTATATTGGGATTATGTAAAAGGCCAACAGAAATGCTGCATCTGCAGAGGAAGGCTCCAAAAAGGAAGTCCTAGGAAATGTATTTCATGGTGAGGATGAACCTCATTAAGCTCTGAGACAAGAACCACAGCAAGTCAGGGCTGCCGCTCGCATGTGGGCTGGAGAGCTGCAGCGTCCCCCATGCAGCGAAGCCGCAGCCTCTGCTGACCGGGCTGAACCCCAGCTGCTCCACAAACACCTTCCTAGGGCACTGCTGCTCTCCGGGAGATCATCTTGTCTGCCACCTCTCTCTTTTTTTTTAGTCTTCCCTCCTCTGGGTCCCTGCAGTGCCCCTGTGTTTCATCGTGTCGCTTGTGCCTTTTTCGTGCTGGCAGAAACCCCGGTGACTAGCAGTGGGTGGCACAGCCGAATGCAGGGTGTAAAGGCAGCAGGTTGTGCTGGAAAGAGGGAGGAGGAGCAGGAGAGGAGCTCCCAGGGAGCAGCGACTGAGCTGTCGCGCGGGCCCCGTGAGCCAGCGTGTGGTGCCTTTCTGCCTTTCAAACCAGAAGCTGCTGCTGCCACAGAGCCCATGGAAGCCAGAATCTCCCCCTGGAACCGCTGCCCACCAGCGACACGTTCAGCTGCTTCCCAGAGGGCAAAGCCGCTGCCTTAATGCAACTGGAGTCTCAAAGAAAGCGAAACAGAAGGCTGAACATGTAGGTATTGGAACAGACCTCTGCTTTGCACCTGTAAAGTGCATTGTGTTCATCTCCTTTATCACCAAACATGCTCTTCAGGTGCAAGTTTTACCTGTCTTGTTGCTTCTCTCTTAAAGTCTTTCATTTTGTCTACCTCTTTCTGCTAAAGCTGTTGTTGGGCTCCCCACCAAAGCCTTGAAGAGGCCTCATCAGAGAGCTGCTTGTTGTCTTAGCAAAGAAACCTACGTGTGTTCAGTCCAGTGGCACTCGGGCCGTTTAGTGCCAACACCAAGGAAATACCCGGCCCTGCTCACACGTGGGCCAGGCTGCTCTGAAAAGAGGCCCTGTGCAGATGCCTGCCGTGGAAATGAGGGCACACGTAAATCTTTGCAGATGCCCTCAATGGAGCCGCCTGTTTTCTGTGGCCTCCCTCTTCTAAAGGGCTTTGTGAGCTCGGGCAGCTTCATGAGCTGGGCTTGACTAGTAGCATTGACCACCTTCACCAACGATCAAATTTAAGCTATTTCTGTCATACGTTTTTTCTGAGGAAATAGCTGTATTTCTGGAAGGGTCACAAATGTGCAAAAAATGATCATAAATTTATACTTTGTGTTATAATGTGATAACAAATTATCTTCTCTGTAATAAGATGATCAAGAAAAGATTACTCAGTGTTAAGTAGTGATCGGCATTCTTTTTTTTCAGGTTGGCTTTGAGACCCATCGTGCCTCTCCCAGAGGATTCTCTGCATGCTGCAGCACAGGAGGCTTTGCACATGCTGGTGAGTGGAAGCTGGCGGAGGAACGTGGTGATCATGCGCGCGCTGACCCCGTCGCGGCCGGGTGCCTCTCCTGGGGCAGCTGCTGCATCCACTGCTGCCCGGTCGCCTGGTGCCCTCTGTGCTGCTCTCCTAAGCATGGGAGCTGGGGGTGTGGGGCTGCCCTTCGCTGCCCGCTGCCCTGCTCCCAGCGCTGGCCTCCTCCCGCTGCCCTGCACAGCAGGGCAAAGGGGAGAGGCTCCTGCTGGAGGGCCTTGTCACCGCCAGCTGTGGGGAGCAGCCCCTGGGCCAGAGCACGGGGCTCCAAAGCAGGACCCTGGGCTTCAAGAGCTGCCCCAGCAGGTGGAACTGGGCACCCCTCTGCTGCCAGCAGTGCTGCCTCTGCAGAGATGGGCACAGCTCCCGGTGCCGCTCAGCCGCACGGGTGAGATGGACGCGCCCTGCCCCGTGTGGCCCCGTCCTGTACCCGTGCCCTGTCCCGCAGGGGTGAGTGGGCATCCTGAGCACAGGTGATACCTGCCCTTGCCCCCTGCTCTCGGCAGCTGGAGAGCACAGGCTGCTCACACACACACGCACACGCACACACACACACACACACACTGTCGCTGGCTGATAAACCACCGTGAATGGCTCCGCGTTGCCACCATCCTGTGGGACAGGCCTTGCCCAATTCTCTGTTAAGGGATAACACAGAGCAGAAATAATCTCCCTGAGAATATTGTTCTGGTTTGGGCTCCTAATGTGTTCCAGGGACAACCTCACCACAGGAAAAGGTTTTCCTGGCATAACAGAACTTTTCTCAAACGAGCTGCAGCTGCCAGACAGCTCCAGCTTTGAAACGTTTGTGCTTATTGGGCGCGGGGGGCTCCGCGAGGCAGCTCCTACCTGCCTGCTGGAGCAGCTCCGAGGAGCCCCCTCCCCAAGTGGGGCTCTTTCCAATGGGCCAGAAGCTGCAAAGCGTCACTGCAGCTGAGGTCAATCCGCAGGGTGGTGACAGCAGGGAAGAAGGACAAAAATCCAACCACATCCAAGCTGCCTTTAGTGCTCACACCTACCCCTGTCAGTAGTGCGGGGAGTTGTGTGTGAAAGGGGGTTGTGAAGTGTAACATGTGGGTGTAGCTGATAGCTCCTGATGCCAGATACTACCAGACAGTTGTCACTAGCAAATCATAGAATCACAGAATGGTTAAGGTTGGAAAGGACCTCAGAGGTCATCTAGTCCAACCCCCCTGCTCACGCAGGGTCACCTAGAGCTCGGGGCACAGGGCTGCATCCAAGCGGGTTTTAAAGATCTCTAATGATCAGGAAGCAGTTGCTCACTCTGAAACATAAACATGGCCTTTGAGAGACACGCAGCTGGAAAGCTGGATCGGGGGCAGACTGGCTCGGCTGGAAAGTCCTTCAGACAGGATGAGGATTAAAGGAGGGAAATGGGTTTCTGACTAGGATAACATGAGAGTTCCTGTAACCATAGGAAACTTTCTGCACTTGCTGCAGCCTGAAGAGAAGGGGGTCTCGAACATCTGTAATCTACCGATGCACTGAGCTTTGGCACTTCCTACTACTTTCCTTTTAGTCATCCGATTCCTGAGGCTGTGAGGGAACGAAAGCCTCTGTTTGTCGGGACTGGCCAAAGCGGCCGCGTTGCAGGTCCCTGCCGCTCCCTGCGGCCCAATGCGCCAGCTACTTGCAACCCTCACCCCCTTCTGTTATCTATGAGTGATGACGAGAAAGCCGCAATGAAGGTGACATTTTCTCCGCATCATGCAAATAAATCCATGTGCTTTAGTGAGTGATTTGTTGCAGACACGCGTTCGTGCCCCAAAAGGGGCTGGGCAGAGAGATGAGGTTTCTGTTGGAGCGTGGTATTTGGCAGAAACTAGTATCTGTGCTTTAGCCAATAACTTTTGTGGATATTTACTGAATGTTGGGAGTTGTTTCTGTTTTGTCGTATTATAATCTAAAGACTTTCCTTTCTGTGCTGTGGAGCCTAAAGGTCCAGTGTGACCCCCTGAGGTGTTTCTGTGCATCCGAGTGTGCTGGGCAGCGGGACAGAAGAGCGGCGGCGTTAGGAGCGAAGGCGCAGGGACCCGGGCGCTGGAGCGTGGGGCCCACCGAGCCGGCCGCCCTCCCGAGCCCGCTCTTTGTGACCAGCTGCCCCCCGGGCTGGGTTGTTCTTCTGCACTGGCAGGCCTGGAAAATGGCGGCAATTGCCCAAGGTGGGGGTGTTATCCCAGGAACAGGAAGCACCTTCAGCAGCTGTTGGCAGCTAGGTCATCACCTGAGCAGTGCCAACACTCCTGTGACCTGCTTTGAACTCTTCCTTGAGAACCCCCTTGAGATACAATGGTCACAAACACAGATCCAAAGGCAAATATAATTGTGAAAAAGTATAGAAACATAGAAAACATGTAGAAATGTGTTTTCTGCATAGAAACACAATTACAAACTTCAGTCTGACATTGTGATGGGAACCTATTACATTTAAAGGTTCCTGGAGTTCTTAATGTTCTGCAGGATATGTGAGAAGCTAGATTGCACTATAAAACTATGGTTATACTGAGTTATAAAAAGTCAATTATTATACACTTAAGACACGAGTTGTCTGTGATTTTAATGCTGTATTTACCTTGTCAGTTCTGTTTAACTCATAGTCTTTCCATTTGTTGTTCAAATACTCGCCAAAGGAGTTGGTTAGAGCTACTCTCCTACATGGACCAAGCCTAACTGTGAGATCCTTGATGCAGCAGCTGTTCCGCTGCATATGGCGGCTACTCTCTTTTGTAGTCACAGCCCTTCTCCTGGAAAAGGCACTTGCCGGGGTTCGTTGAGTGACTGATCAGCCAAGGAGACGGGAGGGAGCCCTCGCGGGGCCGCTCCTGGCTCAGGGGGCCTCGCGGGTCCCGCGTGCAGGCAGCTCCTGCCCCCTGGGTGCTGCGGGCGCCGAGCCCAGAACGCTCAGCGCCCTGCGCACCCGCAGCTGGGGCGGGTGACGGCCGAGCCCGCAGCCCCACGGGGCAGAGGCAGCTCCGCTGGTTGGTCCGCGGGAGCTGGTGAGCGTGGCCTTGTTAACAGTTCGGAGCTTAAGGAGGAAATGCTGCCTCCCAAATGAAGTTCTTTCTAATTGCTATTGTCTGTGCAGGTAGACTTAATCCATGGCAACAACAAAAAAAAGTCTGCTGTGCTTTCCTAATACTCTTGAATGCTTTTTCTCAACACTTTTATGCTCTTTGGCATATTTAAAGATAACAAACTCATAGAATATTGTTGCCTGAAAATCCTGATTTAGAGATAGCCCAGTGTATTTCTCACATAGAAATCACATAATCTTCAAGGTTGGAAGGGACCTCTAGAGATCATCTAGTCCAACCTTTCTGCTCCAGCAGGCACACCTACAGCATGTGGCACAGGGTGGCA